>BQNB010084742.1:0-28662 GCA_026074375.1 Tanacetum coccineum
AAGGTAACAAACACTTTACAAGGTAAAGAATCGATCAAGGCTTGGGATCAACAATATCTTTCAAAATCCATTAATTAAGCCCAAAATATCATTTACGAAACCCATTTGGCCCATTACTGTTCACGAAACCCTTTGATAAGCTTTTACGAAACCGAAACTTGAAATAATCACTTTCGTAAACATATTTACCAATTGGAAATGATATCTTGAATGTTTTTGACTTGTTTTCACGTCATTTATCATCTTAATAACAGTTTAAGCTTGTGCTTATTTCCAAAAGCAATTTTCCAAAGTTACGAAACCTATCATTGTTACAAAACCTAATGATTTAAATGTACAAATGATATTTTCAATGATCAATCAATCCCAATCATGTCACAAGACATAGTAACATTTTGCCTCAATCAATATCACTATTTAATCACTTTGCACATTTACGAAACCCTAGATCTAAATGAAACCTATTTCAATCAATCAATATCAATGATTAAGCACAAATAGCACAAATAGGACACGTTATCTTACGTTTTGTTATCATAGAGAGTCAAGTAAACGATTTGGATCGTGATTTTCTTTGTTACAAAAGCTTAACTTAATCAGAGAATTTACTAAACCTATTTTTATCAATTTACAAAAGTAATAAGGTTGCGTATGAAACTGTTGTATTTATACTTCCGAATATGACTTTCAACTTTTGGCATTTTTAGTCCTCTAAGTTTTCTTGCGTAAGGTATTTTAACCCTGCGAAAGTTATACTTTTGAACTTGTCATTTCAGACCCTTAAGTTTCTTTCGTAAACATTAAACACCCATACGAAAGTTGATTTTTTCATTTATCCACTTTAAATCCTCAAAATTACTTTTGTACACTTTTATTATCAAAAAAATAAATTCATAACTCCCCCTTGGAGTTAGACCACTTTTTCACAATAAACCTTTTAAAATTATTTTGCAGTTAAGTTCCGTTTTTTACTGAAAAATTTCATAACTCCCCCTCGAACAATTATCCACTTTTGAAATCTCTTTCTTTTTGATAAAAATTTGTTCAAAACAAAGTTATTTTGCCTTTTGAGAACACATTTTTATTTCCAAATGATAATTTGACTGAAAAATTTATAACTCCTCCTCAATAAAATATCTAATTAAAGAACTTTATCGAAAGATTATTAATTTTGCAGTTTTGAACATTCTTGAGAAGATGTTTGAAAATCAAGAATTTCATAACTCCTCCTCGAATAAATATCTAATTAAAGAACTTATTCAAGAGATTGTTATTTCTTGCAATTTTGCACACTTGAAATTTTTTCAAACTTGATGATTTTTGAAAGATGTTTTTGAAGAAATCCTTTGTTTGTGAATGGATTTTGATTACAAACCACATATTTTATTTTAGCAGTGATAGAACATTTTGAATGATTTACTCCCCCTTAGTTGATGATATCTTTATTTTGCATTGAAAGAACCACTTTTTGAGAAATACAATATCATGAAACTGATAAAAAACGGAGAAGATATGCGTTTGTATCTTTATGTTATATTTTTGTGTTTTTGTAATTTTCAAATTTTTATTTGTTTTCTGTGTTTTTTTTCAGTTTTGAAAAATAGTGAAAGTACAAAAAAAATTTTTCTGCTTTTTGAAAATTTCCAATTTTTTATTTTGTTTTTGAAAAATTATGTACAAAATGTTTTGATGTATGATCTTTTATTCAAGAAGATAACTTTCTGAGACGTTCCAACTCAGTTGGAGTCATACATCGCATACTGATGCTATGAACTAAATACCCAAACCTTTCTTTTGGAAGAGCTTTTTTCAAAAGATCAGTAAGTTGGTATTATGTCCCGACAAAGTAAATTTCAATGGTACATTTCTCAACATGCTCCTTGATAAAGTGATAATGGATGTTAATGTGTTTTGTACATGAATGTTGTACCAGATTGCAAGATATGGCAATTACACTCTTTGAGTCATAGTACATTGGAATCTTGTTGTAGCAAAATCCATAATTCAGCAGTTTCGTTCTCATCCAAATGACTTAAGCACAACATGCAGATAATGATACGTACTCAGCTTCCGTAGTTGACATTATTGTACAATCTTGCTTTTTTTAACGACCAACTGACTAGCGTATCTCCTAGAAATTGAATGCCTCCAGATGTGCTTTTGCAGTTATCATTACACCCTGCATGGTCTGTGTCTGAATATGCAATTAGCTTAAACCCAGAATACTTCGAGTACCATAGACCCATGTTAATGGTTTGTCTTAGATATCAAAAGATCCTTTTGTCCTCTTTGAGGTGTTTTTCAGTTGGGCGTGCCAGATTACGCGCACATACAAATGTCGCAAAGGTAATGTCTGGTCGACTAGCAGTGAGATACATAAATCCCCCTACCATACTACAATATTTATTGTTATCAACTTGGGTTCCCTGTAAATCTGCATCTATTTTGGTAGTAGCCATTGGTGTGCTAATGGTATCACATTTTTCCGTCCCATGTTTCTTAAGAAGACCAATAGTATATTGTGACTGACAAATAAAGATTTCTCGGGGTGATTGATGAACCTGAAGTCCAAGAAAGAACTTCATTTCACCGATCATTGACATTTCAAAATAATCTTTCACTAGTTTTGCAAATCTTGTTGAATAAACTGGTTTAGTTGACCCGGAAATTATGTTATTGACATAGATTGAACTAATAAAATGTCATCCCCGTGTCTTCTTGTAAACAATGTCAGATCGACAATACCTTTTGTGAAATGTTGTTCGATTAAGAATGAGGAAAGCTTGTCATACCAGGCTCTAGGGGCTTATTTGAGACCGTATAGAGCTTTATTAAGATGATATACGTGGTTCGGAAAGTCTGGATCTACAAAACCATCGGGCTGACGAACAAAAACTTCCTCTTTCAGTGGTCTGTTCAGAAATGCCATTTTTACGTCCATTTGATAAACAGGGAAGTTCTTGTGAGCTGCATATGCCACAAAGATTCTGAAAGCTTCGAGTCTAGCAACTGGTTCAAATGATTCCTTAAAATCGATTCCCTCCTCTTAACCATATCCTTTGGCAACTAAACGAGACTTGTTCCGAATAACCGTGTTTTCAACATCAGTCTTGTTTTTCCAAATCCATTTGATTGCAATTATGTTTCTGCCAATCGGACATTCGACAAGTTCCTAAACATCAAGGCGTTTGAACTAGTTAAGCTCATCTTCCATGGATTCAATCTAGCTGTGATCAAGCATAGCTTCCTTGATATTTTTTGATTTAATTGTACTTACTGTTAGTGCGTACATACAAACTTCTGCATCGGTTTGGAGTCGATTTCCTGTCATTACAAGTTTTGAGGGATCGCCAATCACATGTTCAATTTGATGATTCTTAGTCCACTTATCACTTAAGCGATGTTTTTGGTGAAATTCATGCATATTTGATGGATCTTGAAATGTTGAAGATGACTCAGCTTCTTCGAACATAGGAGTTTGAGGTGCATTATAGAACACATTTCCATCAAATTCTACATCGTCTTCTTGAATTACTTCATCGGTATTTTCATTCAAGACTGGAGAGGTTTGTTCCGTAGCAACTTGTTCTTCTGATGATGATTCTATTTGAGGAGCTTCATCTTCTTCAACAACAATTGACGATGATAAAGAAGTGTTTTCATTATCAAGAGTAGTTGTAGCAGAGTTATCTGACACTTCTTGTGAACTCGTCGCATAGTATTCTTCATACAGAGGACTAAACAAATTATCCAAGTCAGTTTTTGAAGGTACAGATTATGAATCTTCTGATGAATCTTGAAAATTTGTGCAGTTTGTTCCGGGTTCTAAATTGTTGCATTCAGAAGCCATAGTTGTGTGTTCATCAAACTTGACATGGATCATTTCCATGATCTTTTTGGTTCGGCGGTTATAGATACAAAATCCTCTTTGTGACTCAGAATAACCAATAAAGATACCAATGTCAGCCTTTGGTTTCATTTTCCCAAGATCATCACGATCATTTGTTGGATAACAAAGAGATCCAAACACATGAAAGTATTGAATATTGGGTTTTCTTCCTCGAATTAGCCCATAAGGAGTCTTATTGTACCGAGTGTGTACAATATAGCAATTCTGAGTAAAACAGCAGTAGCTAGCTTCGGCCCAAAGAAATTCTAGAGATTTTGAAAAGATAAGCATTGTTCAAGTAGCCTTGACTAGTGTTTGATTTCTTCGTTTAACAACACCATTTTGTTAAGGTGTACGAGCAATTAAAGTTTTATGAACGATGCCTAACTTTGCATAAAATGACCATAATTTCTCGTTTTTGAATTCTGTTCCATTATCAGTTCGAATCGTCAGAATTTGAGCTTTTAGATTCCTTTGAACTTGATTAATGAAATTGATGATCATATCTGGAGCCTCATCTTTAGTACGAAGAAAATATGCCCAAGTATACCGAGAATAATCATCAACGATCACTAGAATATATTTCTTGCCAGTGATACTTGCAATCCTCATTGGCCCACACAAATCTGTATGAAGTAGTTCGAGTTTGGATTCTGTGCTTAGAACCAATTTTTTTGGAAGTAAAGCTTTCTTGCTTTTACCTTGTTCACGTGTTGAACATAGATGATCTTTGTTATACTTAAATTTCGAAAGCCCATCAACTAGATCTTTTGACGTGAGTTGGTTAATGGTACCAAAATTCAAATGAGAAAGCCTGCGGTGCCATAACCAAGATTTTGCTGATGTGGCCCTGGACATTAAGCATACTGGAGAAGAATCCGCCATCTCAGAAATAGAAATTGATGACATCAAATATCGTCTATTTTATAGCATCATTTATCCCATGATATTAACCCATTTTGTATAGTTATTGCAAAGAATTGTTACTTAATTGTTTATATTTGAGAATTGCAGTAATTATGGAGTAATTGGTGAAAGATAGCAAAAGGCACGCATTCTGGAGCTTAAATGAAGATATTTTGAAGATTACTATTCTGAAGACCAATACGTTGTATCCATCAAGGAAGATATGGCGTATCCGTGCCTGTACTCACCAAAGACCATAGAAGAATAAAGATCAATACGCCGTATCCAGAGGACTCAATACGCCGTATTCAAGATATGGAATTAATATAATATTCTGGAAGATATCAAACGTGGTCCCTACTCCAAGAAATCCCCAATACGCCGTATCTAATTCATGGATACGCCATATTCAACCGACTTCCAGACCTTATAAATAGAAAACTCAAAAATGAGTTTTAAGTATGCTAAATCATATTCTCGATACCTAAACCAGAAAGTTTAACTATATTACGAAAGCTAAGAAATCACTTACGTATGACAGTTACGAAGCCAAAACTATGACACGAAAGTCCAAAACTGAAATACGAAAGCTGTTTTCCCGCCTAAAAACAGTTATCGAAACCTATTTCTTGCTTACGAAAGCTATCAAATCTACATTTTCCGATCAAATTTAATCTAAAACACGTATTTTTCATAATCTAGATATTAAACCTACAATTTGATGACTACGAAAGCTATTATTATGCGTTTTAAGATCAAAAACTCATTAAATCATAAATCTAATCCTTACGAAACCTATTGTTCATCGAATAAACAAACCAACGTTCTAATCGGATTAATAATGGTTAATACAGTTTTCTTATATTTGGCTCGACCGCTCTTTTATCTTTTGTTAATTTGCTTGCGTGGGTTACAGTGTCTTGAATTGATTGTAGTCACCAACCAAACCGTGCTAGTCTATTAGGCTGAAAACCCCCTTTTCCCGTTAGAATTAGGATTTAGACTGACATAGGTTTAACATAGGATTAAAATAGAATAGAATTAACATAGATTAGATGACCAAGATATTAATTAAATTAATAGATTTAACCTTGCTTCAAGTGTTTGACACCCTACTTACCACGAAACTACTACCGATCGGGTACACTGCCCGTTAAAGTGTTGTTTTTGGTTTAGTCGGCAAAATATAAATTTAAAACTTGAATCATAAAAATAAACACCACACAACGACACATCAAGTTTTTGGCGCCGTTGCCGGGGAGTGAAAATTAATCTTGATTTTTATTTGATATTTTGGTTTTTAACATTGGATTAGATCTAACCCTTAGGATTAGTGTAATTTAGATTAGTATATTATTCTGCGTATTTAATTGTTTGTTTTCGTATTCTGTTATCATCAATACGACGTATCAATTCCTTTCGATATGGCGTATCCTAGCTAATCTGTCATACGACGTATTCTCCTCCTTGAATACGGCGTATTTATTATTTTCTTTACAAATCTATTTTTCTAGAATAGCTTTACTTTGCATCATGTCTTACTTTTCAGGAACAGAATCTAGACTCCGTCCATATCATTTTAACTACCCTGAAAGAAGCCTGACAATGGAAGAGATGTTAAACAAGTTCATTGACGAAGGGAAACAAGAACGCGAGGAGATGAGGGCATTCATCTATGACTTTCAAACTAACAACGAGCTCTTGTTTAAAGAAAGGAATAATTCACTAATTGAGCTTAGATTTGGGGTACAAGAGTTATTAAATATAATTAATAACTTTTCGATGATAGATTGTGATGTTAAGGGAGTAACTACTAGAGGTGGAAAAACTACGACTCAAGATAACGGCACCCATGCGCTATCAAAAGATTATGTAGTAGTTGAACCCGAAAAGCTAATCGGATCAAACGAAGTCCTCACTAATGATCAACCTCAGAGGACTAGTGAACCTGTTGTTCAACCATTAAATGAAACACAAACACCACCAGTTCCTTTCCCCAGAAGATTAAGAAAAGAAAAAGAAGAGGCTCAACAAAAGAAGTTTTTGGAAAACCTGAAGCAACTCCACATCAATTTGCCTTTCATCGAAGCATTAGCTCAAATGCCGAAGTATGCCAAATTTCTAAAAAGTTTGCTAAATAATAAGGCTTGACTGGAAGAAGCTTACAAAATCATTATGAACAAACGATGCTCTGCAGTATTATTAAACAAGCTTCCATCGAAGGAGAAAGACCCAGGGAGTTTTACAATTCCTTTAGACATTGGCCAATTGCACATTGATAATGCATTAACAGATCTTGGAGCTACCATAAGCTTAATGCCATATACGATGTACAAGAAACTTGGTTTGGGAGAACCAAAGGCTACTAGAATGAGTTTGGAACTTACGGATAGGTCAATCTAATATCCGAGAGGAATAATCAAAAACGTACTCATCAAAGTAGACAAATTCGTTCTTCCCATAGATTTTGTCATCCTAGATATGCCCAAAGATTCAAGAGTTCCTATAATTTTAGGAAGACCATTCTTGGCCACCGCTCAAGCTATGATTGACGTATTCAATAAAAAAATAATACTAAGAGTGGGGGATGATGAAGTGATCTTTGACATAGACCAATCAATTAAAAGACTAACAACTGAAGATAATGAATGTTACAGGATTGATGACTTGGACGAGATGATCAACGTAGAAGCTCAGATGTTGCTGACAAATAAGGAGCCTGACTCATTTTTATCAAGGGGATTGGAAAAGTCAATTAATCCATCGAACCTTGAATGCTGCGAATCTACTAGTAGGAATGAAAAGAATGGGTCTGATTCAGAAAACTCGATACAGTGTATCAACTCTGTCAATACGCCGTATCCAGTTACACAGGGAATAACGAATGGGGATGATGTTAAATGCGAACATCTTTATTCTGCCAGTGCTAAAGAGATTGATGAAAAGAAACCAGAACTAAAGAATTTCCCTCAACACTTAGAATACGCATACCTTCATGGAGACAAATCCTTTCCCATTATTATCTCTTTAGAATTGTCAGAAAAAGGGAAAACATCACTTCTGCTAGTATTGGAGAGACGAAAATGGGTAATTGCTTGGAAAATGTTGGATATTAAGGGAATCAGTCCATCATACTGTACATACAATATTTTGATGGAAGATGATTACAAACCTGTCATCCAACCCCAAAGGCGTCTAAATTCGAAGGTCCAAGATGTTGTGAAAAATGAAATCAAGAAACTACTTGATTCTGGGCTAATTTATTGTCACACTCCGCCTAGGCGGAAACATAAGGCGTAACATCATGGATATCATCACAACACAATGGTGTCAACAATAGAGAGAACTAAATGAAATAGATAAACAAATAAGACACAATGTGTCATGACAATATCTAACATAAGATAAATGAGTCTTGCATTATGATAACATAGTCATACCTCAAGGAAACATACTCCAAAAATCTAAAAAAAATCAAATAACAACCAAGTATCAAATAATTCAAATGCAATAAATAAAATCTCTAGGAGAATGACTCCGCATGCAAGCCTACGGTCTTACTAGACACTCTTTCTAACTTCAACATCCTCAAGATGGTTACCTGAAAATGATGCTTAAAAATGTCAACACAAAGGTTGGTGAGAGTCATAGGTTTAAGACACGAAAATCAAAGCTTATAAACAATTACTGTGATTAATGAAAACATGGCAGGACAATTACTGTACTATCATACAAGCTAACATGCAAATGTAACCATAACGAGCATGGGAACGGAACGTGTCCCTCGATCTAACAAGTATCAACACTTGGGTAGGAACGTTACCCCCGATCCATTAAAACCATCACTTCACATGGGTAGGAACGTTACCCCCGATCCAATATCACAACAAATGGGTAGGAACGTTACCCCCGATCCAAATACACATAAGCATTTAGCACGTAACATACAATAGCCAAGTAAAGTCCATACACTTTCAAAATAAAGACACATAATCACAGTAATTAAAATATTTCAAATCCATTTGCATCATTTC
This sequence comes from Tanacetum coccineum, assembly GCA_026074375.1. Classification (NCBI taxonomy): domain Eukaryota; kingdom Viridiplantae; phylum Streptophyta; class Magnoliopsida; order Asterales; family Asteraceae; genus Tanacetum; species Tanacetum coccineum. The sequence continues at coordinate 8,830 of BQNB010084742.1, forward strand.
CATCCCAATTTAAAAACAATGTAAAAGAGGGACTATGAAACTCACCTGAATACTCAAACGCAGCTTCCAAATCTCAACACGCAACTATACAAATAAATAAACACGGTTACACGCGACCAAGCTAAAAGCTCTAGTCTATGTAACACACATATTATGGATGTCTAAGGGTTTAGTTAACCATCATGGGTCACCCCGATATCATGCCTAACCTTAACCATCTCATTAACACTTTACACTAGCTACTTATAGTTAAATCAGAATTGCAGAATTTTAGTGTCTCTTTACGTACTCAAAACCCTTACTTAATGACCTTCATAATTTATACCAAAAATAAACCATGTTAATTAATGAGTATATTAACTACCTTGTGATTCCCAAGTATTACTTACATGTGTAACTACCTCAAATAAAATCAAACTTCAAAACTGTCCTAATTCGGATCTGATTGTACACCAAAATATATCACTCTAACTACCCTACTTAGACATGCTTTCAGAGTCTAATTTTCACGGGATTATCAACAGACATATGGAAATTAACTAATGTAGAAGGGCTAAGATTAATTTCATTTTTAAGTATAGGTTTTACCCTCCTAAACATGACCTAAATTTGACCAGTATTTACTGATTTGACAACTTTTAGTGTAACTAACATTTGAATGACTTCCTGACCTTAAAAACCTTCGAGGATGTATTTTATGAAAAGTAGACTCTTTTGTATTATTGATAGACTCAAGAAACATATCAATACTCCTTTTTATCATCTAGATATCAGTCGTTGAACACGACCCAAAATTCTCCTCAACCCTAAATCAAGTTTTAACGCAAATCTAACCTAACCAATTGTATGAACATGATCCTAATCAATCCCTAATCACTCTAGCATCATTAAATATTATTAATATTCTGTAATTTTATGAAACCCTAGATCCATCATTGATTTTGTTACATGAATATACAAATCTAACTACAAAGAACACACTTACCTTGATTATTAGCACCTAAAACGCAAACTCTTGAATGTTCTTGGATCAAAATTGACTCCTCCTTGTTCTTAGGGTTAAAGTCGACTGAAAATAAGGGTTATGGGGTTGTATGAGTCGTTCTAGGGGTGTATTTGGTTTAGGGATACCTAAATCTAAATAATTAGCATCATAATTCTAGTCAAATCCCTCTAGATAATGCAAAAATCCATTTTTTCCCTTATCCTTTTATCCCTAGCCGATTTATATATAACATTTATTTATTTATTTATTTATTTTTATTAAATTATTATTTATATTATAATTTACATTACCTTAAATTTATACAAAAATCTACGCTAATTTGGGTAAGCCTTTTTACATAAACGCTACTTACTAAAGTTTCTAAAAATAACTTTTCATTTCACATTTCACTTTCCATTTTTGGAAATTTTGCTACAAACTTCTATATTTCACTCACTTAACTCATTTCCAACATGATACATTTCCTATAAACGCTTAAAACTTAATCATCCAACTATTGATGTAACATTGCATGCAATACCACCAAAATCGATAACACCTACCCTCATTATATCTTCCAAAGTCTGACTCGTACGTTCACTTTGTCTATCCGCTTGAGGATGTTAAGCAGTACTCAAATCCAATCGCGTCTCAAACACTTTATGTAACGTCTGCCAAAACCACAAGGTAAATCATCCATCTCAATCTGAGTTGATCGTTACCAGAATTCCATTCCTTGCTATTATCTCGTCAATATAAATACTTGCCAACTTCACATCTTAAAATTTTCTTGTATAGCTAGAAACTGAGCTAACTTGGTCAGTCTATCGACCATCAACCAAATCACATCATACTCACTACTTTGACCTTGGAAATTTAGTGATAAAATCCATGGTGATTCTTCCTCAATATTACTCAAGTATTTTAGGTTGTTGCAGCAAGCCAAAAGTCTTTGACATTGCAGCCTTTACCTATCAAACAAATCCGACATTTGCTAACATAGGTATCTATATCCTTTTCTACACGTGGCTACCAATACATGTCTCCAAGGTCATAGTACGTCTTATCCGCTCCCGAATGTACTAAGTATCTTGATGCATGGGCCTCATCCATCACACTTCTTACCAATAAAACTCAAATTCGATTCCATAAAGTACAAACTATCATCTCCTTTTCCTTCCATCTGTGGATCTAAACCACGTAGCCTTTCTGTAAGTACGTTCTCTTGCTTGAATGCCTCACTTTGGGCTGCCCGTATCATTCCTCTTACTCGTCTTGGTTTCACTCTCTCATTTCTACTCAACGCATCACCCACTATATTCACTTTATCGGAGTATCATACAAATCATTCTTCAAAGTCTAAAAAGCCTCTTTTTGTTCTACGCTCCACTCATACTTCTGATTCCTCTTAGTTAGGGAAGTAAGGGGGTTCAATAATCTAAAAAAAATTCGCGATGACCGTCGGTAGTAACCTGCCAATCCTAAGAATAATCATCTAATTCCTCACTTCCTCACTCTTACTCGGGTCCCATTGAATACGTTATGGTTGACCACGTGACCAAGAAAATGCACTTCTTCTAGACGCAACTCGTCCTCATTCTCGTCTTCCCTAATCATCATGGTTCGGTGAGTGGGCATTCCTATTTCCGTTGGTATCACAGCTTCACTTCTGTATGTGAGGCTAAAAGACGTTTTTCACCGTGCTTTGCTTAGAAAGGACGATGGGCCCAAAAGTATATTTAGGTAGCAATGTCGGGGCCCATCCTCGCCCTCTCTCTTCATAAAACCTAGCCTATGCATTCTTCTCAGACTTCTTGTTTGCCCTATCTTTACCAGACCATTGCTTGCGGGTGAGCCACACCGTGTTTATTGCTTAATATTAGGCTCCGACACCATCTTTGAATGGGTCATTGATAAACTGGGCTTCGTTATCCTGTAAAACCTATATCGAGAGGAAGCCCAAAACCGGCACACAATGTTGTCCCACACAAACTTTTTTACGTCTTTCTCGGTAATCCTGGCCAACGGTTTTGCTTCGATCCATTTTGTGAAGTAATCGATGGCTACGATGGCGACTTCAACTTTTCGAGGTTGTGGTTGGGTGTCCGAGGATGTCCATTCCCTATTGGTAAAGTGGCCATAGAGCCATGATTGAAGTCATTAGCGTTTTGGGACGCCTCGGCACCGGAGCATGTACTTGACATGAGTCACACTTTTGCGTCACATTTCTAGCATCCATGTGCATAGTGGGGACCAATATATCCCTGTCTTATGGCTTTTGCCACACAGACCTTGCTCGATGTGCATTCCGCAAGATCCCATGTGGATCTCCCTGATGACGTAGTTGGCCTGTAAGGGGCCTACACATCTTAACATGGGCACCACGTACCCCTTTTTGAAGAGCACACCCTCTTTAAGGATGTACTGATTAATTTTCATCCTAAGTGCTCTTCTTTCGTATTTGCCTTTCGGCCAGACAACGTATGATAGGCGTCATCCAGTTATCTTCTTTTTTCTTTTACGATCGCCCCTACCTCCTTTCGGTCGGTTGATCGCTCCGCCAATACCTCTACCAAGACTTTCTTCATGAGATGATCAAACGAGTGGGTAGCCAGCTTGCTTAAAATGTCGGCCTTTTGGTTTAAGTTCCTAGGTTTGGTTGTTGGGACGACGAAACGAAGTTTTGAAATAGGCTATGCATTCTTTTGTTGTGGCAAGATATTTGATCATGCTAGTGCTGCTTGCCACGTAGCTTCCGTTGATCTGACTCGCCACCAGCTTCGAGTCCACCTTTACGTCTATGTTTTGAACCTTCATCTTTCTTGCATGCGAAGCCCTGCGAGAAAGGCCTCGTATTCTTCCTCGTTATTCGTGCTGGCGAAGTTCAACCGGAGAGCGTACGTGAATTCTACACCGCTAGCACTGATAAGGACTAAACCAGCTCCGGACCCTTTACTGTTCGACGCCCCGTCGGTAAAGAGGGTCCATTCTCCACGTCTCTGTGTTTGGAATTGCCGGTAATCAAAAGGAATTCCTCGGTAGAGTTCTACCGTTATTAGTGCCTGTCAAGAAGGTCGTCTTTAAAACTGTCATTTCATGGCGTTTCTTGGCTCGTAAACCAATGTTTATATGCTCCCAACTTCCACTGAGTATTTAGCAAGCTTCCTGTCGCGTGAGTTTGTTTAATATCTGTTTGAGTGTTTGGCTGATCCGAGTTAAGGCTTTGATGGGATGAGCCTCAAATTCTTTGTTAGCCTCCTAGAATGGGCATACATATGCAGGGCCAATTTTCCAGCGGCATTAGCTCCTTGGTCGGCGTCGTTCAGCGTCCCTTTCTTACGTAGTGTATCGGCATTGGTTTACTCTTTGCTTTCGGCTTAGCAATCGGCACTTACGGCTCTCCGTTTCCGCCACTACGTTTACGTTATAGCGTTTTCCTCCTTTATCATCACCGTCTAAACCAAACCTTCGTCTTCAAAGACCAACTTCCATCTCGATTTTCCTCAATGGTCTTTTACCAGCTCCTGCGCGAAACCCACCAAATCTATCTAGGTGTCCTTTAAACGCGACCTTATAGCGGGACTCAAGTTCTCGAAGCAATGTTCAAACATCACTTCCACCGATGCTCCCTGATCAATGTATACCATGCGAACCAAGTATCTTTCCATGACCGCTTTTATGATGAGTGGTTCGTCTGAGGCGTCTTCCATTGACAAAAGGAGGAAACGTGATTGGTGCTTTCATCCAATCTCATCCCTTTCGACTGACTTTCTCTTCCTATCATTCGGCCATGACCTTATCATATTTATGACTTTATCCTTTCCAGCGTCCATTCCTTTTGCATTTCCCCGGCCCCTTTGTCTAACATCCTTGATTAGGTAGTTGAGCTTTCCTGAATCTAAAGCCATTTCTAGCTGCCTTCTCAGCTGAAAGAAGTCGTTGGTGTAGTGTCTTTTTTCTCCATGATAGTCACAATATTTGTCTTGATTTTCCTTTTTGGGTGGGAGCTGCATCGGCCTTGGCGGCTGCAGGTTCAGTTGTGGTTCCAAGGCCAATATTTCCTTTGGTAATTTGGTGGGTGAGTGAGCTGAGGTTGAACCGGGGATGATGGAATTCTTGGTCCCTATGTGCCTGATATGGGGATTGAGTACGACACGATACCAACCCGTCTCTATGTGAGTGAGCTTAGGTTGAACCGGGGGGGGGTGATGGAATTCTTGGTCCCTTGTGCTGTTAGGGGATTGAGTACGACTCGGTTAACATACCGTCCCTATTTTTAAACGTGTTTCTTCCTTCATTTCTCTGCCTATCAGCTCCATATCCTCCCCTGTGGAACCGATCTTCCCTCCTGCTGACCGGTCCTGTCGATTTTCTGGATGCTTTCGATGTTTCCCCTTTTGGCGGTTCTGTGCTAGCGAATGCCTCTTCCGACCTGACGAAGTCGTCCAGCCTAGTCATCATTTCGTCCACCGTCCTTGGTACCTTGTCGGAGTATCGTTTAGCCAGTTCTGGGCACTTGTGAGCATCCATGAACGATGATATCTTCATGAATTTCGGGACACCTGTGATGAAGCTTGTTTTTACGATCCATCTTTCCTTGAAAGCCACCCGGGTTTTGTTGGCCATCTCACAATCTTGGTTATTTCTGTTGGATCTTTGAAACATGCCCTCCTTGTTGAGAATCTGGTTGGGAACTGTTGCCTGAGTTCTACCCATCCGCGATGCTTCATTACGAGAGGTTCTCGAACCATTCCTCGCTATCCTCATAAAGGTTTGTTTGGGGAACATTCGTCACCACACCAGCTGGGGGGGGCCATTCCCCTGAGTTTGCTGCGGATGAGAACCGACTAAGATGGTCCTCCGGATCGGTGGTCCCATCATACAATTTGATATTTGCTGACATTTTGAATTCTGGGCCGGGCAAACTTATCATCCTTCGCTGTTAAGGGGTCTTTAATGCCTTCTTGAAGGCCTCTTCCTTAAGACCAGCGTCCCTATTTCTTTTCTCGTTACACGTCCGCACCTGGTCCGGGTCCTCCACAGTCGTCCGAAGCTTAGGCGTATCGGAGATACATTCCCCCTTCCATTATGTTCTTTTCAATTTTGACATGAGTGCGAGAGTTCCCTTTATCTTTTCTATGCAGACGGAGTGGTCTCCGTAAAGACGGTTTAGAACCATTATCTTCGCGCGTTCCCCCGAAGTGGACCGAACGACCGGCATGGTGTTGGCCCAATGTTGTCTCGGGGTTATCCTCTGAGCTGTATCCACCTTTCATTCTAATGCTCCGGTAGATTGACTAGTGTCCCACTAGATGGGCGCCAATTGTTGAGGTTAGATTTCACACCTCAAAGTGTACTCCACTAGATTCGATAGAAGCTGAGCCCTTCTGGTTCCTGAACTATATAAGACATACGCGTTAGCCTTGTCTTGGGGTTGTCCCAAGACCAAGCTCCGGCTTAAGAATGAGAAACGGGATATTCCGATAGTCAAGTGTAAGTAAAATGTAGTGAAGATTGAGATTAATTGATTGTAAGTGTGTAAATGAAAGGTATTTATACACGTTCGAGGAACAGTGTCGGAACACTATTCTCGCACTGTGCTCGTACCACAGAGCATGGAGTTTTGAGCTATTCCTAGCACTTTTGTCAGGTGTCAGACGAGATCCTAGGGATACAATCCCGTGAATTAAGGAGAACGAGTAGCTTGCGTGTTGTTCCGGAGACTCTTCCGGAAGAGTCGCCAGACAACCTCTCAGGAAAGTCCTCCGGTAATCCTTCCGGGTACCTCCGTCGTCATCGATTAAGGTGCGTTTGGCACAAATCATTTAGGAGATATAACAGCGGTGAGCAGTGAGTGTTAAGTGTTGTGATTTTTAATGTTCGTTTGACAAGCAGCAAGTAGTTTTATCTATTTTTTTAGAATGTTCATCTTTCAACGCTCAATAAAGTAGTATCTAAAATATTTGAGCATTTTGAGACTGTTTTACACACTATAATTACACTTACAACTACTTTATCAAATGTTTTTATAAAAATAAAAAATGTTACTGCTCACAACTATTACTTACTACTATTGTTTACTACTGTTACTGTTGTTTTTGCTAAACACACTCTAATACTTTTTTTCACAAATTGGGTTAAGAGTTCCTAATCATTTAAATTTTAAACTTTCAAAGACTTTCAACTTATTATAGAAGACTAGGTGTAACAATGACTAAACTCATCACCGTTCAAACCCACCATTACATGCAAAGTTCTTCACCAAATGACCAAACCATTCATGTGGTAAAGTTCTTCACCAAATTAGTGCACAAAACTACCCACCACGCGTGATGGTGATGGTGATGTTTTAAGTCACGGTGCGTCGTCTTTGTGCTTTACGCATCAATATAACATAGAGACTATCACGATTGGTCTAATGGCAGTTAAAAGGAAGACTGTATGTTTATTGACTTAACTATTTAAACATGAGTTACATCTGAACAGCTTTTTTACTCTTAATGAACCAAAATCAACACATCAATTAAAACTTAAAAATATCTCTACTATATATAATAGAAAAAGTTTTAATTTTTGAAAGTTAATGCTTAAAAACTATTTTTAGAAATTGAAATACTATTTTAAAAGTTGAACTATCTTAAAGTGAAATATGATTCAACACAATGTAGGAAGTATCACTAAACCCTCCTAAAAGATAACGCAAAATCAAAAAAAAAAATAAAAAAATAATAAAACCAATAAAAAAATAATAAGAAATAATAAGAAAAAAAAAAAAAAAATACAACAATAAAAAAAATATAAAAATAATATAAGAAAAGAAACATACAAAAAAAAATAATATTAAAATAAAAAAAACAAAAAAGCAATGAAAATAACACAATTAAAATTAAATCAAGACTGCAAAACAACTGGTCTCTTATCGATCGGTCGACGAGGTCACAGGTGTTACCGGTTCGACCATCGAGTCAACCTGATGCTTTCACAAAATTCAATGAGGAAGTGAAAATAAATCCCTGTGATTTACCCAAAAATCCGGTTCAGTCCATCGTCTAATACTTCGCGCGATTCATCCCTCCGTAGGGTAATGAGGCACCATACGTCCGCTGAGGACGAACGTCTCTTGCAAAATGGTTTTGCAAAATTTTCCCCCCGTTAAGTACTAACATGGGTCTAACAGGAAGATATTCTTGTCTTTTTGTTTTCACACGGATGTATGGTGAACCTTTGCCTTTTTAAAAAAAATAATAATGTTTTTAAAATAAACTTTTACTTTTTTTTTGCATACGTTACTTAAAAAATTTGTAAAAATTTTAAAATTTTTTCTTACGTTATTTTAAAAAAATTATTTTTTTTAGTTTAACAAAAAATTAACTTTAAAAAAAAAAATTTTTTACCAAGTAAAAAACTTTTTTTCGTACGTTATAAAAACTAAAGTACGATTTTTTTTAAATAAAGTACGAAAAGATTTAAAAATTTTAAAAAATTCTTTTTTTAGATAACGCACGAAAAATAAAATTAGAAAAAGTAAAAAAAAATTTAAAAACTTTTTTTAAATTTAAAATGTTTTATATAATACCGCACGAAAAAAGTAAAAAATAAAGTAATATTTTGTAAAAAAATAAAGTTCGGAAATTTTGTTTTTTTTTGAAATAACGCACGAAAAAAAAGTTTGTTAGTGCAAATATTACGATATTTAATCTATACGATCTCTTTATGTTTTGGTGATAACAATCATGTAACCTATAATACATAACGTAAAGTACGCAAGTTACTCGTAATCACAAATCATCAATGCATACATATCAACAACACTCTATGTCTCAAGTCTACATCAACACCGACATTTGTTTGCACCCGATGTAAATCACATAAGGTATGTACAAACAAATTAAACTTGTATGATGATCAAAGAAAAATATTTTTTTCTTAACCATTACATTTCTACAAAAGTATTTTTCACAAAAATAAATAAACACAAAATACTTTTTAATAAAAGAAATATTTTATTTAAATATAAAATTTAAAATCTGGTTTTCCCCCCCAAAATAAAAGTTTCTATACCAGATACAACCTTCCCCACAAAAAGACAAAAAAGAGAGCGGAGTCTAGGCGGCGGCCCCCTTATATATAAGGGACCGCCGGGACCGCCATTGCCAGACTGTCAGCTTTCAGCTCCTATAAATAGTGGGTCATCTTCAACTGATTTATATAACCCTTTGCTACGAATTTCGCTTAGTTCTTCCTATCTTTAGATCTCATAAATCTCTTAAATATATTGATCATTAAATTGTGTAATCTTGTTTAGTAATGGGATCCAATCTTTCTACTCTTTCCTTTTCCCTAAAGTGCAGAGAATAAACTTCGGTATCTTCAGCTCCGAAGTTATGGAAGTCTGTTTAGTTCATTTGTACATTTGTTACAATGATCGAGTCAATGTTTTCCAATCTTTTAGTAGTGTGTAGATCCATATGAGTATATCATTTGGATGGGCTTTTGATTGTGTGTTGATTAGTATTTTAGGCCTTAAAATACATTAATGAAGTGGTAGATTGGTTCTAGCTAAGATTAGAACTCGATATTTAGATTAGTATCGAAAAATAATGTAAGCGACGCGGTTTATGTGTTTAGGCCATAAAACACAAGGTTTGTTATGTTGGGGCACATAAAAACAGAAGGGTTTGTTTGTACTGAAGAAAGACTCGACTATCTAGTTTGTGTCGGGAAATAATGTAAGCATGAGTATAAGGTTTTCTCTGCCGAAAGGGAGCTTGTTGATTAGTGAAGTAACTCTCGAGTTGGATACTCGAGGAGTGGAGTAGGACGAAGAGGAGCTTCGTGACCAAACCACTATAAATCGCCGTGTCGGTTTCTATTTTCTTTTACCTTTCGCTTTACTTATTTCTTTACATTTATCGCTTTACTTTTAAACTTGCATTCTGCTCATGATTGTGTGAATGGTTGTGTAGATCTAGTTAGTTAAGGTTGTGTAGCTCTTGTGTATTTATGTGATGTGGGTTATATGTTAGATATGCGTTAGCTATTGTAAACCTATTATCGCCACTTCTCATATTTTGCAGTCAACTTTGATCGGGTAATTGATACAAAAGATCTAGTCCGAAAACCTCTTCTGGTGGCGGTCCCATAACTCAGGCGCATCCCCTAATTATACTTGGCGGCCCCCCTATATATATTTTGGGACCGCCGATAGAAGAGTGATGTAATCTTTGATCTTAAAGTTTTTAAATGGAAACGTATTCACCCCCCCCCCCCCCTCTACGGTTTCCACAATTGGTATCAGAGCCACGTCGCTTTAGTTTTCAAAACAAATGGTTTTTAAAATAGAGTACGATCCATATATCAAATTACCATTAAGGGGGAGTTAAATATGAAATGTGTTTTGTTGCTTGTTTCGTAATTAGTTTGTTGTTAATTATACATCGTTATTACTAGCTTGACTAAAATATCTAAAAATGCTTCGAAGTGTAAAAAATACGTCTCTGTAAGTCCTAGGAGTAAAAATGATGTCTAAAACACTTGTTTCAAGTGCTGGAACAACTCCCTGAAGTCCTACGTCCCTACATTAAGTTACCAAATGATTTTATATGAAAAACGTGTTTTTAAGTCACTGGTTGCGGTCCCATTAAATGTTTTCTGGGCGGCCCCTAAGTTTATCTGGGGGCCTTGTCCTCTTTATGGGGGACACGCTCTTGTTTGTTTCGTCAATTTTTGGCAAACTTCGAAAAATCATATAAAATCAACCGTAAGTCCGTAGAAGTTGTGCCACCCGCCATTTCGAAGATAATCAAGTCTAGTTTCATTTAAAAATACTTCCAAGTCTTTATTCTAAACTTAAGTGAGCCATAAATGCAAAATACTATATAGTGGTCAAAACTATATGTTTCGGTTTGACGTAAAACTTGTAGTTTACTTTTTCTTTCAAGTCGAGCATTACTAGTCAACTTATCCTTGAAAACATTGATATTGATTAATTTTTAAAATGGGGAGGAAACTATTTTTGTTTTCAAATAAAATCAAGCTATGTATAATTGTTATATCTAATACACAAACGACGACGAATATCCTTATGTGTATGCTAGATGATTATGTGATTAACTTTTGCTTCAACTCTGTTAATAGATATTAATAAGTAATCATTACTATTTGTAATTGAGCTAATTATATATCTAAACATATTTTTCATGTATGCTATTTGTATGTTACTAGTTTGTTGCGATTGCTTTAGGCTTATGATACTATATTTACAAAGTGTTACAATAAACATCCTGTAGATTAATTTGAGTTGTAGTAACCCATTAGAAGAAACACGAGAGTTAATTGTTTGTCAAGTGTGTTGGAAAGAATAATGTCCTAAGACAATATGTTAAAATCCGTCCCTATATATTTCAACACATTTAACTCTCTTCCAACAAGATGTATAAATCTTTTCATCGTCTTGCTTTGTTTGAACTTGGTAGGTTAAACAAAAGAAAATATATCATATTAGAATACTTTAGTATTTAAGTATATGAAATTGTATTGTTAACTTTGCTTATGCTTGCATTGTTCTTACACACACACACTAATTATATTCTTTTTATAAACATATAGTATTTTATAAAATATGTGTGTTGTATTAAAATGGTTAGAAAAATCATTCATACACTAATAAAATGTCAAAAACTATGCATACTATGCATAACAACAAATAGTTTTTCGCACAAGCAAAATATATGACAATCTTGAAGTAAGGAAAGTAAAATTGTCATTATTCATCAACCTCACACTTACAACTAGTCTTAGGATTAATGGAACACACTATGAAAATTTTTATTTGTCTTCTTTTAAAAGAGTGTTCGTGAGGGTCAAGAAAGATTTCGAATATATATCAACTCATTATTCAAACTATGATTGATATTATTATCGAATCTAATTGACAAGTTTTTGAGTATGGACAAGAAATTGGATTCTTATTTGTCTAGCTTTGAGATTATATCAAAATGGTACACAAGATTATATTATCTTAAAACTACATTACCAATATCACACTCGATTGATAGGAAAATAACGAAATTTTTTAAGACGATAAGAATATGTATCGTATCATAACTCACACTTGTGTAGATGATGTCATATTGAGTCTACTTGTCTAATTGGTTGTGTTCCAAATATTTGGCATTATATTGCATAAAATATCACAATGATGTAGGATGGAGACTTTGATGTCTTGTCACAAAATATTCAAGTAATTTACCTTGCAATGCAATTTGGTAGTCGTCATCTCCGGAAAAGTCCAATCATGATGCAAAATGCACAATCATATTGTAACTTTGCTCGAACAATTCAAAAGCACAACTCAAAACTTAATTCTCTTCTTCATCAAAACTTTCTTTACTTACGAATATAGTATTAATATTTCTTCTTCACCAAATAAGAACCTTTAACCATCTCAGGTTTAGAAACTAGGAATAATTGAACATATTCTCAAAACCAACATCGTGCTTTTTTTTCAATAAGTGATCGTAAGAGGATTTCAAATATGAAGATGATTTATATTCAAAGATATTCAATTCACATTCAATCCAATTACAAATTTGGAATATTGATCATTGATATTCCGGAGATTAGAGTTATATAGTTCACGAAATTATCATCAATTCATGACCATTTGATATTTTTTCTTGTCTACCATGTTTAACCATCCTCAGGTTATTACATGAAATACGAAGTCGATTGCTAAGACAAACAAGATTAGTTCATCAAATTGCAATCACACTTGCAATGACGATGTTTGCATTGAGTTAAGTGTTTCAAAGGTTGTGTTATTAGTAATGGTCAAATTATACTTGCATTTAAACTTAACCACTCTAAGTCGATTGACGACTTATTAAGTTTCCAATCAAAAATTTTTATTTTTTTTTTTTTTTTTTGGGGAAACTCATAAGTACTCCAACTTGATAAGCAAGTCTTGGATGTCATTTCCGAAAACTCAAACCAAGAACCCTTATAACTTATATAAGCTTCTCCTAATAACCGAATTTCAACACCATCTCCTAAATAATAATAATAAAAAAATGATCCTTGCCCAAATTTGGCACTTCCACGGATCGATGGATCCTTCGTCCTAAATTCATCTTCGGTTTAGGTAGATCCGCCCTATGGCATTAGATTTAAACATCTTCCTCTTGTAAATCTCTTGCTTAAAAGTCTAACATAGATGTAACTAAACTTTAGTAAATCATCATTATTTCTACAAAGAAACAAATACAAGATCTATTGAGGTAAATAACCTTAATTGGATTTCTTTCATAAAAGACATGCAAAGGTGCATTCTTTAAACACTCTCAATATAGAGCATTACACATTGTCACTTTTAAGCATACTCCTAGGTCCTGGATGACTCATTCTTTCTTATAGCTACAACAACTTGCTTGCTCTCTCATTCAACCCTAGAATTCCACACATATTGATTGGATTATGTGAATCGAAAATTACAGTTACATAGTTGAGTCATTAGTAGGCCTTGTATGAAAAGATAATACAAATTTTATCTTTGCTACACTTTATTAGGCAAATATAGGATTTCTTTTGGTTATACCTTGAGTAATGATCTACTCAGAGAATCTATTACACTAGAAATTCATTTGACCTAACGATGAGTGTTTGCTTCAAGAGTGAAGTTGGTTCGTGGTATAAACCATAAAATGGTCGTGGTTTAGCATGAATTGAGCACCACTCGTGAAAAGGCTCATATATTCTCTATTTGATTGAATGGCTCTTCTTAAATTGCCTAATGATAGTCTACATCGATAGACTTTGTATCTCCTTTGGAGTTTGCACAGCTAAGCAAGTTAAAATTAGGTTTCCTTGTCAATTAGGATACATGCATTTCACATTTGTGCTTGAGTTCTGATGATATAACTGTTGCTCTCATTTGTAAAGCAATTAGATGCTTCATGTTTGTCATAATGTTAGCCTTAATTTTATATAAGTCGAACAAGAATGTTATCGGTCTTCAATTCGTACGTAATTTGTTCTTGGTTAAGTAATAGGCTAGTCGGGTTTAACGGGCTTGGACTGTAATCTAATATTGTCAGTGGTGTCCGGGCTCAAAAGCCAAGTGGTTAGCAAGCCCGTTCCCAGTATGAAAAAGCCCACCAGGCCACTCTTGGCATTGGGTATAAATAAACCCATATCCACACATGGAGAGGGTATTGTTGGTGACCATTTATAATTTGTTGGTGTTTTTGTTACTAGTGTGTGTAATCTTCCACCATCTTATTTTCTCTCTAATAATCTTTCACTTTCCTTATCTCTTTTCTATCTTTATTTTGCTTATTGGTATAGCTTATGTTGTGAAATGGATTAAGCTTTTGGGATAACATTTGGTATCATTCGCCACGGGTGGGTTTAGTTTTTGTTAGTTTTTAGTTGTTATTTTCGTGGTTGTAAGCTTAGTTTCGTGTTTTTTTTTAGTAAGCAAAGTGGCACGAATTTGTTTCTTGGCATATACGCGTTTTAGTCGTGGTTCGAATTGATTACTTCGAGTTCGTGGTGTCTCAATCGAACTAGAGTGCATAGAACGAGTGTTCATTGTTTCGATCGCACAAGCTTCATCTTAGTTTCGATCGAACGAGTGTTCTAGCGAGTGGTTCGAACGAGTGTTTTATAGTTTGGATCGAACGAGTGTCATTCTTCTCAAAACGAATCGATCGAGTGGTATGTGTATGGTTATTCGAACCAGAGCACAAATCGAACAGAGACCTTCGAACAAGCTCATTCGAACTAGCACCATCGAACGAGTCTCAACATTTGAGCGTAAGTTCGGAACTAGTGACATTCTCTTGATCGATCGAGTGGTTTTTTCTTCGTCTTGATGTGATATTGTTGCATCTTCTTCAAGGATCGAACGAGTTGATCGAACTAGAGTCGATCGAACAAGCATACTAGCGTGATCGAACCAGCGGTTGAGCGAAGAATGTGATGTCGATACGAGCGTGTATCGAACGTTTAGCAGTGATAGAACGAACCGTGATTCCAAGTTTACTGAGCGTGATCGAACGAGCGTCGATTCGATTTCGAAGTGAGTCGAACTGAAGCGTGATCGAACGAATGAGATTCGAACGAGCTTGTGGTGATTCTATTACGAGCGTGATGGATGATAAACGGGCGTCGATTCGATAAACACGAGCGTGATCGATCGATTTGGCGGATCGAACGAGAAATTTTTTTTTGGACCGAACGAATTTTTTTTGAAAATTTGTGTGACGAAAAGGGTTTCAGTAAAACAGCCATAAAACTTTTGATCGTAAGTCCGTTTTCGGCCCGTTGACTCTCAAATCGAAGAGTAAAACGGAGACGGATCACGCTGGTATCCTCCCTTTTAGCTGGTTGTTTAAGGATTTTTCGAAGGCCAAAAACATCGTTTTCCATGATTTATTGACATTTTTTAGTTTTTTTGGAATTTTTCGCTGATTCCAAATCAGATCATTCACGGTTTTTTCTTGATTTTGTAAAATCCCGTGAAAGATTAATTCTTTTCTCGGTTTTAATCAAATACTTGTAAAATCACGTGAACGTTAATTGATTTCAATCCACAACAACAATCACTTTACCTACTTAAGATCCGATATCTATTCACAACATCAAAATGTCAAATACCAATACCAATTTGCCAACTCAAACATCAAGTGTTCTTCACAATGACACAGTTTCTTCGTGTTCAACTTCTAAAGTTCAAGAGAAGACACAACTTTCAAGAAGTAGATGCATGAACAGTCTTAGAGAAGTCAAGTCACAATTCAAGTTTCTCACAGAAACTTTACAAGATTTTGGTGCCATGCCTATCTTCAAGAGAACATTTTCTCAAGACTTGGATTTACTAGAACATCATCTTACCAAAGAAATAATTTCTCAAACTGATTGCAAGACTATTTTGACAAAACTCATAACAACATTTAAAAATGCTTTCAATTCAGAATTCAAAGAGCGTATGCAGAAATATACAAGATTTGATGCTCAATCCTTCAAAGATACAATGATTTGTAACATGGATTCCATTGGGAAATACATGCTTGAGATAATTCTTCATTAACAACGGACTTCGTAATTGTTGAAACAAAAGAAGTTGATGCAGACACAAGAAGATCATTCAAATCCAATCCAAGCATTGAATGTTGATTCAATGAAAGTTGATTTAGTTGTCATACAAAACACTTGTTCTGAGAAAGAAGACACTAATTCAGAGACTGCATCCCGCAAATCAATAAAAGAAAGCAGCTTGGATTCTGCAACAAAAGATGTACATGCAATCAAATACAAGATGTTAAAAGTAAAAGAAAGATGCACGGCATATTTTCAATTTCTTCATTCACACCTTCAAGTTCTTTCTAAAGAAGACTTAAAAGGCACTCGCATCGAACATGGATTCAAATGGGCATTCATGTCACTCTTTGGTCAAGATGTTGATACCTTCACAAGTACAATGCTCCTCAATGTAGATCAACTACAAAAGCAACTTGACATAGATGAATTTCAAGAAGATGGATCCATGGCAACCTTTTGGGTGGTAAACAATCAGTTTTAGAAGTTCATCGATTCATAGTTTTCCTTAGATTATGATAGTCAAATGACAGACAAGTACTTTGTTGAATACACTAGAATCAAGGTTAAACACTTCAGAGATACACTACTCCAACACATGGGTAATGTCAAGAAGTCCGTTGCTGAAAGAACACGTCATCAAAGACAGTATGATAGAAGGGTGAATAAAAGACAGATGTAGACACAAGAGAGTAAAATTGATACGGGTAAAGCAGTAGATGCTGATTTGGTTGTCAAAGAAAGCAGTGAAACTGACTCAACAGTGTAAGATGAAAGCAACATGTCAGGGAATGATACAGATGCTGATGATTCAGATATCAGACCCATATATAACGATGAGTCAATGGCTAAGGTACAATTGACTGCTAAATGTAATATCTTTGCTATAGGACAACAACATACTGAGCAACCTAAAATCATTAATGAAGGTAGGGTTGACCAGTATACTGAACAATGTCAAGTTAAAAGTCCTATGCTTAATTCATCACCTGACAACCAGACAACTGAATACTCAAAACAATCTCTCGAGTCTGAAAATATTTTACTCAAAAAGACCGTTGCCTAATTTCAAAAAGATTTTTCAAGAATGGAAGCACATTGTATTGCTCTTGAACTTAAATATCAAAATCAAGCTTTAAAATCAGGGCAACATGGTCAAATTTTGAATGAAACAAGTAATAAAGCCAATATTAAAAAGGAAATTGATGTACTTGAAACAATGAACATCGAATTAGAACATAGTGTAGCTAAATTACGTAAGGAAAATGAGACTTTGAAAAAGCATTACAAAGATTTGTATGATTCTATTAAAATTACGAGATCTAAGACTATAGAACAGACAACTTCTTTGCTTGCTAATAATGCTGATTTAAAAGCTCAGATTCAGGAAACTTAAGAAAGTTAAAAGGAAATAGTGTAGATACTAAGTTTGCTAAAACATCAGTCTTGAGGAAACCAGTTTTACGATCACCAAGAAACCAATCAGTTGTTAGACAACCAAATGCGTTTAAATCTGAAGGGCCTCAAATGTCAAAACAACGGTTTACCTCCTAAGTTGATGTGGATAACAATTTGTTAAGACTAGTAACTCAACACTATTTGCCTAAGAGAAGATAATCCATTTCTACAAAACCTGATCACATGATTGCATTTAGCGAATATAGGGATAGTTCTAAGAACATGCCAAGATTTAGTTCAAATGACATAGTTCATAATCACTATCTAGATGAAGCTAGGAAAAAGACACAAGAAAGAGATAGGAACTCAAAAACTAATGTGACTACTTCTGCTAGATTTCAAAGCACTGCTGATGATAGCAAACCAAAACCTAGGAGCAACAATCAAACATCTAGGAGTTTGCCTGTATCTAAGAGTAGTCGCGTTACGATAATGGCTGCGCCCAAAGCAGATCACTCTAAGAGTTCTATTTCTTTCTCAGATTCCAAACAATTTGGTTTTCTCTCTACATGTCATAAAATGTGTACTTTAATGTAAATCTGATGTTGTATAACACAAAAACTCTGAAGGAAGTAATTCAGTGCTAAGATCAATCCTATAAGACAGAACAATAACACTCGTAGATCAAAAGAGTCTATACTCAAAACCTGGTAGGCAGATCTTTACAGGACATAGGTTTTCTCCTAATAAGACTTCCGTTGTGTGTGAGAAAACATCTCATAGATCTGATCTTAGGTGGAAACCCACGGGTAGAATTTTCAAATCTGTTGGTCTTAGGTGGATTCCTATAGGAAATACATTCGACTCTTGCACGGGCAAGGTTGACAGTGAACTCACACATGGTTCCAATGTAGATATCCCTAATATTCATGTATGCAAATAAAGCAACAAAGAATTGACTTAAGTGCAGGTGCAGTATACAATGTAAAGCAGGAAAATCTCAGAGTGTGGTTGCTGAAAAAGCTGATATCTAAGAAACCATTATCACAGTGGATTCACAAATGATGAATTTACTATGACGTTTGATCACAACAGATCAAGCCTCGAACCTCAATGTCAAATGACGTTTGAACAACACAGTTTAATCCTCGAACCTTAATGTCAAATGACGTTTGATCACAACAGATCAAGCCTCGAACCTCAATGTCAAATGGCGTCAGATCATGTAAGTTCTGACCCCGTTCCACAATGTCCGACAATGGCACTTGAACATGAAAGTTTAAGTCTCGGTCCCCAAAGTCAAGAAAATATTCCTCAAGCAGCTGAGACAGTAACAACGTTAAATGAGCTGGATTTGCTATTTAGTCCGATGTTCGATGAATTACTCAATGGAACTACTCCAATAGTGTCAAAGTCTTCCGCTGTACATGATGTTGATGCTAATAATAAAAGTCAACAAAATATCACAACTCAATCTTCTACAACAACCGATGTTGCAGATACACCTCCATTGAACATTCAAACAACACCTCAAACTACAAATCAAGCACTAACTCTAGTACCAACTGTCAATGCCTCTGAGAACATTATTTAAGCAGAAACCAATAAAGAAAATGCACAAGTTGAAAAAGATGAATTTGTAAACGTTTTTAGTACACCGGTACAAGAACGAGGGAAAACATCGTCTCGTCACGTTGATTCGTCAAACATGCATACATTCTATCAACACCATCCTTCTGGACAATGTTGGACAAAAGATCACCCGTTAGAACAAGTCATTGGCAATCCTTCTCAATCAATTAGAATAAGACGTCAACTAGAAACAGATGGCAAAATGTGTATGTTCGCACTCACCGTGAGTCAAACCGAACTGAAAAACATCAAAGAAGCCATGGCTGATTCTGCATGGATTGAAGCGATGCAGGAAGAACTTCACCAGTTTGATCGATTAGATGTATGGAAATTAGTCGACATACCAATCTGCAAAAATGTCATTAACATGAAGAGGATCTGGAAAAACAAACATGATGAGGAAAATACGGTAATTCGCAACAAAGCTCGTCTTGTAGCTAAGGGATACGCTCAAAAGGAAGGAATTGATTTCGAGGAGTCATTTGCACCAGTTGCTCGATTGGAAGCTGTCCGGTTATTCGTTGTGTATGCTGCACACAAATCATTTCCAGTATACCAGATGGACGTCAAGACAGCATTTCTTTACGGACCTCTGAAAGAAGAAGTGTACGTAAACCAGCCAGATGGATTTGATGACCCATGATAAGTGTTTAATTACACATATCTTTTACCTTCAAAAACGAGCTTAAATGACCAAAAACAGACAAAAACTGCCAAAT
>BQNB010084743.1:0-21713 GCA_026074375.1 Tanacetum coccineum
ATGCTAGGCTTAAAGTTTTGTAAAATGGAGTGACCTCCCTTAGGGGGAGATTGTTGGAAACATAAAAAGTGTCGATCACTTGCAAGTTGTAACAGGTCTTAGCTCGTAGATTGTGTCATGTTAAGTATAGAAGCTAATCAGGTCCAAGGCCCATGGGAAGCCCATCATAGCCCATGGGTCGACCATCCATGTACTATATAAACCCTCTCCTAGCCTTGGAGAGGGGTTGGTTGTTTCATTTTTCCATTTTCCATCTAATAAGAACATCATCCATTCTATCACTTTCTCTCTCTAAACATCACAACCCACATCTCTCTCTCTTGTTCTTGGTAGATCATTAGATTACATGTTTCTTCAATAACCGCTACCCAAATATGTGAGGATTTGAGCCTATTTCTTATGTAGCATACATCTTTTATGCTCGATCTTTTTGCTATGAGTGTGTCGATGATTGAGTGGATTTTAAAACTTGTACATGTAAATCATTACGAATTTCGCAGTGAGATCACATTCGTGTGATAATAAGTATATATGCGTGATAAAGAAGCAAATTAGGAAAAAACCAGATGGCCTTCCGTTTATGTTCAAATGCTTTTAGCTAGGCACATCAGTTAGTTAATTACTTACTTAGAACCCATTTGTTAGTGCTCATTTTTAGCAATAGATACCCTAAAAAACATGCTGAGCCATCCTATTCTTAATTGATAAATCCACCAAAGAAATATACACCATTTAGCATAGCCTCACCCTAGTCAAAGTCTATTAGTTGGTTGCTAGCTACTTTGATTGATGGTTGTTATGTGATAAATCCTTATGAATTTTGAGAAAGTGGCTAACTCCATGTCTTATGACATTTTGTTTGTTAAAAGTATATGATGATCGTCGACTGGAGGTTAGTTGAATGTTATGTTGAAAAAAAAGGATGCAAAAAGTGAATAAAGCCAATGTGCTAAATCTTATGAAGATGAAGGAAGATAAAGAAAATTGGTATCGATTAGCGAATGTGCTACATCGTGATACGGGATGAAAATAAAGTAAAAATGATAATAAAGTATATCATCATTCAAAATTCATATGGATAGTGGAATGTGGTAGCTAGCGACGCTTGGTTTGTAGACTTTTTGACTTATATTGTTTGGATACACACCTCATCATACATACATTCCCATGCCTTATCCATACCCACTAAACCCAAAAGCCTAAACGATACAACCCGATAAACGCTTCTTTTGATGTGTACGCTTGGTGCTTACGCCCCCATCGGTTTTGTTTTGTTTCTGGGACAAGCCTATGGTATGACACAAAAATCATGACTGAGCAATGAGTGATTTCCTTACACCTCTAATAAAAAAATTGAGTGATGAGTGAATCAAAAGTTCCTATTCGTGAGGTGCTTAGTTGTGTTAACAAGTTCGAGAATCATATGGGTATTGTCATATGTCTAAAGGTTTCGTTTAAAAATTTAAAAGAAATGATTGTTTTGTGAATCACGATTAAAGGATTATTGGAACAACTCTTTTCAAAATCTAGACTAGCTCGAGGGCGAGCAAAGCTTAAGTGTGGGGGAATTTGATAACGCTTGAAGTGAGTATGTTTTTAGGCACGTTATCTTTATTTTTATAGGTGTTATTCGGTTAATTAATAAGCTTTTGCTACTAATATTGCACAAAGATGAACTTATATGTTGTAGCTAGCTAAACCAAAGGAAATGATAAAAGATCAAAGAAAAAAAAGGAATAAACGAATGCAAAATATTTCCCGACATGGGAGAGTTCGAGTAAGAGTTTTCGAGATGGATAAACCATGAGGAGATCATTTCCGGGTTCAAGGAAGAATGTTTTATTGACTTTGGAGTCATGGAAGTCAAACCCGACCAAGAAACGAGCACCCCGGAAGGTAAAACAAAGAAAATAAAAAGTGAAAAAATCTGAAAATCTATCCAGTCGAACAACCCAAGCTTCAGGTCGTTTTGACCAAAAATCTGGGCAAAAGTGAATCCGGTCGAACGACCCAAGCCCGTAGTTGTTTTGACTAAACCTTGGGAAATTGCATCTGGTCGTTCGACCTGGCCGAGGAGCCGTCCGGCTGGTTGCAAAACCGTTTACAAAATCTCATTTAAAGCTCTAATTAAGTAGTGTAATAATTGTGGCTGATCACTTACCCTTCCATTACTCTTATGCTGCGTTTTGCCTCCTCCTCCAAGGTTTTTAGCCTATGTATTCACCCTACAACTCATAAACTAAGTGTGCATTACTTAAGAAACTATTTCCCTAAATCCACCTTACAAATCAATTTCCTAACCCAAAAAGCTAAGATCTCTGCCCTTATTCAAGAAGTTCCAGAAGTGGTTGCTCTTGTTAGTGTTTTGGTCTTAGAAGATTGGAGGCGTTTGAAGTGCTACAAGTCAAAGTCTTGTTTCTTTTGTAATCAATTAGGTACAATTCTATTATGTTTATGAATTACATGTGTTTTGTGAAGATGATTGAATATTATGACAAGTGTTGGTTACTTTTTATGTTTATAAAGTGATTGTTGGATACTTGTGTGGAAGGATGTTGATTTGAATATGAATGTTTGATAAAAATTATGCATGAGGATGTGATTTCTTTATAATTTTGTTTCAAAATTCATTTGTTTAAGTAACTTGTTAAATAAATTCTTAAAATCGGATCTAGAGGTCAAAAGGATTTCCGATAGAGTTTTTATCCCAAAAAGTTAGTGCACGAATGAGTATGGTATTTGGTAATTGACACCTACCAAATAGACATGTTAGATAAACTTATGTTGATTCAAACTCGAGTATAGGTCGAAAGGACTCGAGGGAACGAATTTTGTAAATCGTATTTTCTAAACAAATGACACGTGAATTATTGGTTTCGATGGTGTTCATAGGTCGAAAGGGTTCCCATCAAACCAATATTAAAACGAATCTTTCATGATATACACCAAGGATTGAAAATCGTTTACAAAAGGTTTACAAAAGATCCGTTCATAATTTCTCATTGTTTTACCCAAACAAACTCAAACACTCATATGATATGATACGGACTCTCATACAAGTATGGTTTCATTTATTTAAATTCCATTAGTTAATTTTGTTTTACATAGTAATAAGGTTTGTGACACCCTCGTTACTTTTTCCACTACTAAAAAGAATTATTTTTCACCAAATCTCTTGGGACGATCCCGACTTACCCACCTTTACTACTAGGGATGAGTATACTTGCTCGTATGCGTTTTAGTCTAAGAATGTAGTCGTGTTATAAATTTAAAACTTGCATAATAAACTACGAATCATATACTCTTAGGAGCATTGTAATAGTCTTCATACTACCTTACTTGTGCGTTGTCTTAACAGAATATTGCATAGAAAGTGGGTTCGTGTAGTTCGCTTGTAAAATAGGAAATACTTACACATTACATCGCAAGGGTGATGGGCAATATGATTAGGAAGAGCAAACTAAGGAGTAGTGCATGATTAAGTGAGCACGTTTGTTTACCTATACGAGTTTCCACATAGTTAGATTAAATTGAAATTAGATTAGTAGTTTAATTAGTTTAAAATAAACCCCCTTCAAACCTGAGATTTTGCATGCTTTCTAAAAAAATATAAAAACACATAAATAATCTTCTCTCAACCCTTAGACCTTAGTGACATTCGATTCGAGCATACCCAAACTGTTCCCCTAGAGAACGATAACAACCCCCCGAGTCTTTCCTATACTACACTACAACGATTAGGTACACTGTCAAGGGATTGTAAAACTTTGGCGTTACAATCAACCCACATCAACAAGTGATTAAAATGAACTATATAGTCATTATTATTAATATGGTACACCATACCAAATTCAAATCGGTTACATCGTACCAAATTATATGATATATCGAACCAAAGCGAACCGGAACGTACCTAAATGAGCCTACCCCCGCTCGTACCGAATTTTAAAGACCATGCGAACTGCGTTTCCGTTTCGCGATCCTGTACCGGAACGTACCACGTTCCATGTGACTATGCAATTAAGTAACAAAAGCTTATAAAAATAACCAAATAACATATACAAAGTACGGATAACGCAACTAAAAACATGTACAATTTGAGCGTTATCATAATGCTAGTTTATTGTGAGAGGATTTGTGTTTGGTCCCCATGTGGGTTAAACTCCATGATATCCCCATTGCTGCGTTTACTGAAGACGGATCTAGTGCAATGGCTACTAGATTGGGTAGACATATTATGCTAGATTCTTATACCAGCTCCATGTGTATGGAATCATAGGAGAGGTTAAATTATGCTCGTGCTTTGATAGATATTATGGATGATCGGGGCCTAAAGGATACCATGGTTATTGTTGTTCCTTGTTTGGAGGGTAAAGGGGGCGTGTTGCATAATGTTAGAGTGGAATATGAATGGAAACCGCCTAGGTGTGGAATTTGTATGGTGTTTGGTCATGATGAAGATCTAGGCCCAAAACACGTTATTGTTGATATGAAGAAGCAAAGTATGAAGACTAATGACGGATTTCAAGCTACTCTAAGGAAGGCATCTCGTGGTCTTACCGTTGGTAAATCTGGTCCGAAACTTAACCTAACTAAACCAACAAAACATTTGTATAACATGTGTCGAAGAAGGATGAAACTAGTACAAAGGGGCACGAAAAGATTTCAGAAAGGGTTAGTACTACGACTGTTATATTGGACCTTTTTGAAGCTCTTAACTTGGCATAAAATGATGAAGGTTTGGTTACAAGTGGTGGTAATGTGACTGAGGCTGATATTGAGCTGAATATGGCTCAAACGGTGGCTCCAAGTGTGAATAGGGTGACCAAGAGGGAAGTTCGGATAGTGATATTGAGGAAGCATATAATGTTACTTCTCAGTTTATGGCTTCTTCTTCTAAATGGGCCGGTGGTGGTGAAAATGATGCAAGCTTCGTTGAGGATGAAGACTATGACTTGTATGAAGGCTATGAGGATGAAGTATTTGACTTAACCTAAGAACAAATGGCAATCTGTAAGGCGTTTGATATTAATCTTCACGTTTAATTTAGATGATCGTTTATATTGGTGCGTTGCTGAGTCAAGTGTATTCTAGTGGTTAGTTGTTTCTTCTTACATTAAAGTAGAAATGTCTTGTTATGTTAGCTTTACCAACTATGTAACGGGCTTGTAACGGGGGCTGAGATGTGAGATTCATTTACATCCTACATACTTATTTTTTTTGAAATAATATATTTACCGGATGTAGCAATCTTTTACCAAAAAAAGACACAGGGTTTAAGTGGTTGCGCCTCCTTGCAGGTTCAAGGGGCCGCGCCCCTTGATAACAATTTGACCCGCCAAATCCAATAGGCGCGTCTTTTACCAACCAATACAATGGTTCGTAAATAACTGAAAATAATTGAATATCGGTTGGTGGTTATATCCCACGGTTATGGTCTCATTTGCACAACATAGCATCAAACAATACTCTAGCGTTTCTGATTCATTTCTCGTGCCTTAAGACTCAACTGCTAATTTGTCTTATCCGATTAAGGATTTCGTGAACCCGAGACATATAGGGTCGAAATACTTTAATCTGAAAATGATCATACGATTATATCCATATTGTAACCATTCGCACACCACAAATTTCCAACAAGTCAGACCTCTTTGGGGATTAATTTAAGGGTGTGTTTCGATTATGAGTTTCGGAATGAGGTATGAAAATGGGAATGACAAAAGGATGTTTGGTTTTGCAATATGGGTTTTGAGATTGGGATTGAAACCCACAAATAAGGGTTTCCCCTTACCGGTCTACAATGGTGGGTTTAGAAATCTATTCCCAATCTCTACTCCCCCATCTTTAAACCCTTGTTACAAACCAAATAACTTTTTTCAAGTAATTATACCCATTCCTATTACAGCACACTATCAAATCCGTACTATTTGTAATTCCTAACTGCAAACCATACGCACCCTGACATTAGTTACCGACCATCACGATGATGATGGTGACCATATTTATGTCCGTCAAAGGTAGCAAAACAAGTGAGTTGGATATCACAGGTCACAACGGGTTCCTGGTTAAAACGGGTCATGAGCTGAACGGGTCAGCTTTAAAAATCAGATCAAAGTTGATGTTATTTTTGCAAAACAGTTGAAATAATAGTGTTGAATTAAGACTCTTAGCAGATGACACGAGGTTCACGACATGTTCCAGAACCCAATATAGTGACACATTCACCAAGTTTCATACCATGATAGTGAGTTAATGCTCTATATAGCACCTGGAAAACAATTTTATTTAGCAACACACATTAAACATACATAATACAGCACATTTCGAAATTGTTCATGCGAGTCTTTTGGTCCCATTCACTAGCGCGAGATGCTTGTTGTTATGGAGATAAGTGAGGACCAATTGATTGATTTGGTCCGGAAATTGCTCATGGACAAAATGAGATCCGTCTGGTACATATAATGTTTCCTGGTTCGGCACATACTTTTTCACCTCCCCACTCCTTACATAATCATCCATTCCTGGAATATTAAGCACGTAATCTTTCTCACCGATGATCAACAGTGTTTTAGCTTCTACTTTAGGATCTTCTACCTCCGATCCAACCGTGTTCAATGTCCTGTAACCATTTTTGTTAAATTTGTATAATGATGCTAACTTCCGAAAACAAAATTTTCAAAATTACAGTCATTGAAATGTATATTTATAATGTCAGTCTTGGAATTTCTATAAAACTATGCATCATATAAAACAGTCACACTTTTCATCCCATAACAAAGTTTATATAAAACTTTTAACTAACTTTTTATCACGTTAAACTTGGTAATATATACTATGAATCAAAAATATAATCAGAACTGTAATCAGTAGGACCTTAAAAGTCAGTCTGAGTATACACAAGTTAAATAGATAACTAATTACCTGTACGGAACTTGGAGTGCAAATCGAAATCCAGACTTTTCATACAATGCCACATATTCTGTAAGATCCTCCTCTGTGAACCAAGAAGGTAAAGGAGTAGATGGTTTTACCAGATCCATAATCTCCTCGTTCTCACTCGCTATTGGCATTTCACTTTGGGAAAACAGAATGTAGATGTTTTTCACCACAGTTTTAATATCAAACTGATCAAAATCTGCTTCAGCTCTTCCAGGTTCCTAATGAATTAAATAAATTTAACAAGATACACACTGTTATACCTTCAAATTGTAACTCCTAATCTCCTATACACGACTGAATAAAATATGCTTAAGTGGCTGGAACTCTTACCACCCATCATAGAGGATAAAAGCCCTCGGGGAGGACGAAATGATGCTTAAAAGGAACCTGGAGGCATAAATGACAAACCCAATGTTATAATTCTAGCTACTTTCTCTGGGTGAAGAAGGGCTAATGGGTATGCGATAATTGCACCAAAATCTTTACCAATAACAAACCCCTAAAAACAAATATTTAAACCAGTTCCAATAATGTAATTTAGTGCATGTCAACTACACGAATTCTTAGAATACTAACAAAAAAAAGCTCAAGTCAACTATTAGAATCAATATTTATTTACGAATTAACATACTTTAGAAATAGCGAGAGCATCAAGGATAGAGGCAGTATCAATAATAAGGTCAGCAAAAGAACCCTTCTCGGGCTCTGCAGGCGAATCATACAGTCCGTAGCCTCTGAAATCGGGTGCAATGACTCTGAAACCAGCGTTTACAACCGCGATCATTTGGTGTCGCCAAGTGTACCATATCTCCGGGAACCCATGTAGGAAAATGACTACAGGCGAGGACTCTGGCCCGATCTCAGCTACATGAAGCTTTAGCCCGTTGACATGTAAAAACCTGTGTGAAATCTGATCCATCTCAAGAGAGCAGTTGTTGTATGAGTGTTCTGAGAGGATGTTTTCATTTTATACACAATGGTCAAGTGTACATATCATTTTTTTTAACAATTCAAGCGTAGATAGTGTAAACTTTATTTTCTTGTCTATCTATATGGCGCATTTGACACATAGGTACACGTGACACTGTCACAGTGACAAATTAGCATCTAAGAAGATGCCAAAATTGGTTAAAAAAGAATCATCGATTATATCGTTTAACCAAAAGACTCCTGGTCAAAAAGGGCATACTCTGTTTATAAAGGATAGAAATTTTATAACTGTTATTTCGCATAAAGCATGATTATATTCAAACTCTTAACTAGCATGTAAGATCACGCCTTGAATGATTAATGATAAAGGCTCATCCTCAAAACTAGTACTGTAGTTGCCTATTTATAAGAAGCCATGTACTTGATCCAAGGCAAGAAGTAATACTCTAATCGTCTCCATTACACAGACCTATGTCCTTATATGTAATGACCAGTGACTCGAGCGTTGCAGTGGTTTACAAGCGGAAAACTTTTAAATTCTCTAACCATTTCTTTGTTTTTTTCGGATTCATCATGGTGTATTTGATTCATATCCATCCAAACCATATCCCTATGAAGATACAACAGTTTGCAATCTCTTACCAGAACTGCATCTTCTGATTCCTCATGCCATTAGTCTTTTGTGATGACGCAAGTGTGGCTTATTTAGTATCTGAACCTACACCAAACATGCACAAAATGATTTACCTGTACTTAAGGAACATGCACGTTCGATAAGGTTGGTCACCTATGTTTACTCTCGTTGTTATAATTAACCGAGTTTAAATCCACTTAAAACACTGAGAATCGCGAGGCTGGTTGCGAGGGGTATGTTATGTGTAAATATATTTTCTTTACAAAAACCAATATATATTCATATTACTATTCCTATGACAAAACCAAACAGTATATATAATCACATTATTATTTAGTATCATACAACTAAGAACACACTTTTTGATACTTAAGGCAATGAGCTAAACCGTCGTGCGATGCTTGTAGCGAGCAAGGAACGTGAGGATGAGTTGATTAACATGGTCGGGAAATTGCTCGTGAACAAAATGAGATCCATGAGGCACATATATTGTTTCTAGATCCGGCACATACTTCTTCACCTCCCCACTCCTTATGTATTCATCCATACCAGGAACTTAAAAAATATAATCTTCCTCACCCATGATCACCATTGTTGGTGCTTCTACTTTAGGAACTTCTTGTGTTGATCCAAGGTTCAAGCGAGATGACCTGCAACAATCAAAATGAAAACATAGAGAAGTGAGGAAGTCAGTTCAAAAGTGCTTAAGGACATGTTTCGACTTTCAAGAGGTTTCAAAGCCTAACCCAGACGTTATTTGAGACTTACCAATATTCTCGCTCTCATCACCAGAAAGAAACGAATGTATTTGTTTAGGATAGAGGTGGTTGTAATTTTTTCACAAAGGGTCAAGTGATGTAATAACCTTCTAAAGCGTTTGGTGCCTTAGTAAGAAAATGGAAAAAAAACGTGTGGTTTAAGAATTACTAAAAATCCTAAGAACCTTCTGGTGCATTAGTTGGCTATTTGTACAGAAAAATCTAAAGAATGGGAAAAAAGTTGTGGTTGGACCCTTCACGTATTTGAACCGCACATATATTACCCATTTTGACCCATTACCCAACCCGTGTTCTACAACTCTATCTGGCCCACAGATAATCTTAACTTTATATTCGTAGTACATCGTACAAATAGTCAGTTTTAAGTAAAACTATGCACTAATATAAAACGTTACAATTTCATGGATTGCCAAGATATATTGAAAACTTGCAATAAACAATTTTAAAACAAAACTCTCTAACATATAGTGTAAAGATATAAGGAAATACCTGTATGGAACTTGAAATGCAGTTCGAAATCCAGACTTTTCATACAAAGCAGCATAGGTCACAAGATCTTCCTCCGTAAACCAAGAGGGTAGAGGGTTCGACGGTTTGATCAAATCCATTATTTCCTGATTTTCGCTAGCTATTGGTATTTCACTTTTGGAGAACAAGATATAAATGTTTCTCACCACAGTTTTAACATCAAAGCGACCAAAATCAGCTTCGGCTCTTCCAGGTTCCTATCAAAATTTCAGTAACAACTTCATGATTTCTTTCAATATAAAACTTTCTTAGGCTTTGTTTGTTTTTTCAATTTCGCCTCTTCTAACCTCTTCTCACCTCTTTTGTCTGAAGCGGGAAGAGCTTTTTTGTTTGTTTTTTTGCAGAGAAAAGTGGTAAAAAACTCTTCTAACCTCTTCAAATATTAAGACAAAAATTTTCACTTCTAACCTCTTCTTCTCTCTTCTTCTAATACAAACCCTCTTCTTCTCTCTTCTTCTAACACCAA
The DNA here is from genome assembly GCA_026074375.1 of Tanacetum coccineum. Taxonomy (NCBI): domain Eukaryota; kingdom Viridiplantae; phylum Streptophyta; class Magnoliopsida; order Asterales; family Asteraceae; genus Tanacetum; species Tanacetum coccineum. The sequence goes on from BQNB010084743.1 coordinate 10,277, forward strand.
CCCTCTTCTTCTAAAAAAAACAAATGGTCTTATTCTTTGTAAATAAAGAGCTTAGATGCACCTCTTCTTTTGCAGACATGGTTTGAAGATGAAGAGGTAAAACCTCTGAAAAAACAAACGAAACCTTAGAGTGACCTGAATTCCTGATTTCGCATTCCAGTCGGTAATGCCTACGGATATTTATGAATGACGGTTTCACCTTTTGCTGATTGAAATTTTTAACTACATAAAATTAATCACAAAGCATGGATTGAGCATTTCTACTTCTATGTAGTGGTGTAGGTTCCACATTACAACCCCACTCTTCAAAAGTTGGGTAAATGAAAACTACCCTTAAGAGCAATTCAAAGTGCCTACATAATCCGAATCAATCAAGCTTACAAGTGTAAGCTCAAGCTTGATTTTCTTGGTTTGGTGAGACATGGCCTATTAATTTTCATGGATACAGCTTTGGCTGAGCAAGATTTTGACAGCTAGATATACCTAGTTTTAGTACATTTGTAAAGGCTATCCTGTTTACCTGCCATCTTCGAACATAGAAGCCCTCTGGAAGGGTAAAATCAGGTTTGTAGGCTGCTGGAGGCATAAATGCCATGCCAAGTGTTATAATTCCTGCGATTTTTTCTGGATGGAGAAGGACAAATGAGTAGGCAATCCATGTACCAAAATCTTTGGCGATGACAAATACCTATGGATGTTTAAACAAATTTGGTCAATGTATTTTACTGTCAACTGAACATTTATATTTTAACTCAAAATCAAAAGTAAACCCGTGGCTATCCTTTTGAAAACAGAAACACAAAATATACTCACCATAAAGTAAATTTTCGAGAACCTCATCACCAACTCATTAGAATAATTGTAAAAGACCAAGACAACATGCTATCTTCGTTTTAAAATCAAGATGAACTTTTTTTTTTAGAACAACAATTTTTACTATCTCACAATATACACCACAAATCTACCTCGCACGTCCTAAGCAGGACTGATTAAGAGAGATTTTAGATCAGGCAGTCACACCAACAATTTTGCAAATAAAAGTGAGACCCGTTACATAAGTTTGAGAGCCATAGACAAATTCGTCTGTGAACAGAGAACCACATCTTTAGCATGGGGTAAACCCTTTATGCACACTAACCATCTGGCCCCACATAACAGCACAGGCCTCACATAACACCACAGAACATAAATGCATCTGGTTGCTCTTTACCACTGACATTCTTACCACAAAGTCACCATCTGATAAATATTTTTTTCTGAACGGCACATTATTACACACCTATACCACCTATTACACAGATAATATGTCACAAATGTCTTCAACAAGACTCAAACCCACAACCTCATGGTTGATGGGCCACTCACATATGGCATACCACTTAGACCAAAGGCCTTGGGTACTACCCGATACATTTATGTGTGGAAATTCTTTAAAGGGATGAAACAGCTCATTAACAGAGTTGTGGTATTTTTCTGCCAATAGGTCAGGGACGGATCTATGGTATAAATATGGGGGCAAGTGCCCCCCCATAACTCGTCGAAAAAGTTGAAAATTTAGTGTATTTTTTTTTATTTTGACCTTTTTTCGAAAGTGCCCCCCACTCAAGATTCAAATTGCCCTCCACTCACATACTAAAACCCAAATTCAACACTTTAAAACCTTATAAATCCTTATCTCTAAGTAAAAATACTCGATTTATCATTCCGATCCTAGTTTTTTCTTCCACACTTTTGTTGCTATTATCAAAAAAAAAAAAAAAATTGCCCCCCACAAGCGATTTTCCTGGGTCCACTGCAATAGGTATTATAATACCGAACAGGACAGCTGTAACAAATTTACAGCATTACCAGGAACCGCCATCCTTTATTCCTTATTGAAGACTTAGAGTGTCGATTAATTCATCACTCACGAGTTTGAATAATCAGTGAAAACTAAGGATTTATAAATAAACAAAAGAATCTTAACATTGGAGTTTTAAAGCATTTCCAAGGAAATTTTATGCAAATATAACATGGAACCAACAAGGCAACAACCTTTTTAAAAATGAAGTATAAGTTAATGATGATCAGGGACGGAGCCAGGGGTGTCCCGCGGGTGCCCGGGACACCTATGGATTTTTCGATACAGTGTTAATTTTTGAGAAAAAAAAGGATTTTTCTCAAATGTATCATAAATGCACCCGGTCCATCGAAAAGTGTTTCTAGTCTTATTGTTTTAATAAAATCTTCTTTTAAATTCACTTTTTAACTCTATTATATTAGGGTTAAAAAAAATTGTGCACCCGGTCATATTTGGTCATGGCTTCGTCCCTGATGACGATGATCAATACTAAAACAAAACCATACCTTAGAAATGTGAAGAGAATCAAGTATAGAAACAACATCATTAACAAAGTCATCATAAGACGCCTTCTCAGGTTCTAGAGGAGAATCCGACAATCCGTATCCTCTGAAATCAGGTGCAATGGCTCTAAAACCCGCGTTTGCAACCGCAGTCATCTGGTGGCGCCAGCTGTACCATATTTCTGGGAACCCATGAAGAAAAATCATTGCTGGTGAGGACTCTAACCCGATATCAGCTACATGAAGCTTTAGCCTGTTGACTTGTAGAAACCTGTGTTTAATTTGATCCATTTCTAGAGAACTAAGTGTCTTTTTCAAACTGATATATGTGTTCGATGTTACATACTTCCTTTATAGCAGCCGTGTTTGAAATACATAGGTGTTTTGAATTTTGGGACCTTTGTTAAGAAGATATTTGATTACTCGCAACCAGATTTTATAGCGGCATATAGTTATTGTGATATTTTGTTTAACTGTTTTGTGTGATCAAAATATCACTATCGTTGCTATGCACGGGTACTCACGAAGTTTATTTCTAAATTCTTTTAATAATGTATTTTTATCTAATAAATAACAAAAACGGGTTATGACTTTTAAATTATAAAGTATATAAGAAGCAAAAGTAATTTGCTTACCTTAAGAAAAAGGACTACGATAAACCACAACAAAACTCCAAAGATTAGCAACCGTAAAGCATCTACGAATATATGATCAAATAATTTCTTTGTCATCAAACATTGTTTTAATAAAATACTTGTATACTTCTGGAAAAAAAAGGGTTAATTACCTAAAAATGTAGTAAACTTGACACTTTTTGTCATTGTATGTAGGCTACTATTTTTTTGTTATTGTGTCGCTGAACTTTTAAATTTTTGCCATTGTATGTAGCGTGTCACCGGATGCAACCTTGTGTCTGACGTGGCACCGGTTAATGCTGAAAAAACGTTTTTTAATACTTTTCTTTTTATTTACCCCTTTTATTAACCTTTTTTAATTTAATTTCTTTTCTTATATATTATACCCCCATCACTTATCATCTCTCTACCATTTTATTCCCAATCTCAACCACACAAAACCCTAGATCCATGAGGTCTTCATCATTTTCATCTTCAAGATCTAGTTTCAAACGTTACACCAAGGAGGAGATACTTGCTAGAACTCATTGTGATTGTCCTTTGCCTATCGAAATGCAAGTGGCATGGACCATTACAAACCCCGGAAGAAGATTCAAGGGATGTCCGATCTATGTAAGTAATTATTTCGTATGTTAGTTTTAATCTTTGTTTCAAACCGTGATAAGATTTATGTTATTTATCATAGGATGAGGATGAAAAATGTCACTTTTATGGTTTTTTCGATGATGAACTACCAAGTGATTATTACAAAAAGTTGTTTTTCAATCTCCATGAAGAAAACAAAATGTTGAAGAAGAACCTAGGAAAGAACATGTACAAGAACAAGAAGAAATCCAACAACAGTGATGAAGGGTGTATGGAAATGGGTGAATTGAAGGATGATTTGACTTTGATCAAGTCAAAACTCCAAATGTATGACAAAGTTGTGGTTGTCTTAGTCATTTTGGTAGCATTTGTTGTTGCAAGTAGGTTGTTTGCTTAATCAGTGTTAGGATTCATGTAATATGACAATATTTTAGTTTGTTATGTTGAATGCAATGGTTTTTTTTTGTTATACTTGTTATTAAAACATGTAAATATGATAACAAATACACTTCACACTAGGTAATTAACATAATATGAAAGCAATTAGACATTCATGTCATTACTTGTTAATGCCCATCCAGATACAAAACATGAGCATTACATGTTTATAGTTACAGGACATAATAACCAAAGGTTAAGTTTAAGTGCACAACATATAGATACAAAAGAAGTGCACATAAATTAAGTTTAAGTTACACATCATATTGTCTAATTCCACAACATAGTGATACAAAAGAAGTGTAATTCAGTTTGTGTTCAATCCAAACTGTGAGGATTTGTCTTTGAGCTGCTAGTGCCTGGGTGATCCTTTGCAAGCCTTTTTTAAGGATTCTTTCACTCCTTCCTCTCTGCCTTAGAATGACAGAGTTCCTCCTTGCTCTTGGTTCTGGTTCTTTTGGTACTGGTTCATTGACAGACACAGCTTGGTTATCAACTGCAATTCCATCACTTGCTGCTGTTTGTGAGCTTTGAGTAGGTGCAGTTTGCACTGTCTGACTTTCTTGAATTTCAAAATCATGCATAGTCCCCTCTTGTGTATTTTCAATAGAATCAAACTCATTTCTATGAATACCAAACCATGCTCCCAACCTTCCTAATCTATGACCTCTTCCCCTACCTCTTCCACTGATACTCAAGCCCCTATTAGCAACATTTTCCTTAAAAGTTACCCTTTTCTTAGTTTTAGAAGCATTGACAGTTGAACTAGAACCACCCAACTCATATTGACTAGAACCTAAGTGTTCCTCAACTGGAGGTATTGGAACAGATGGTGGAACTAAGGGTTCAGTTTGATCATCAACAGATTCAGAAGGTATTGGGTTTTTCCTTGGTATGCCTTTTTTAGCAGGGGGTTTTGGTGATAGCAACACAGTTTGGTTCTTGCAACTAGAATTGTTATGACCCCTTTGAAAACAATTAGAACAAGTCATTTGAACCCCAGACCTAGAAATCTTATTTGGGTATTTAGTTTCATGAGAAGCTCTTATTCTTTTTTTCCTTGGCCTTCCAGGCATCTTTTTGGGTTTAGGAGGCAATACCTTAGACATTTCACTACAGTCTGGCCAAAAGTTCATTCCACCAACAGGTGTTAAGTACTGATGGTATGCATCATGAAACATTCTTTTCCTAAAACAATCAGGAACATACTCTTCTGCCCTTCTATTTAATTTGAAAATAACTGCAATTGCATGACTACAAGGCAAACCTGATAGCTGCCACATCCTGCAGCTACAAGTCCTATGTTGTTCATCAATGCTATAAGCATGTGATCCATTTCTCACTTCAAACAGATTTCCTCCAGCTGGTATTACATGCCAAAACCTTAAAAATTGAATTTGTGATTAGTTTAAGCATAAAAACTGAAATTATAAACTTCATATAAATGTATTAAGTCATACCTTTGTTGATCTTTGATGAGTTCCAACCTTTTCTGTATGTTAGGACAAATGTCATCTGTCCATTTATCCAGCATTCTCCTCATTGTATTCATTCTCTCCATGACAATAACCCTCATTGCTTCAAGCATTGTAATCAGTGGCTTGTTTCTAACTCTTACAAGAACAACATTAAAACACTCGCTAAATCCATTCTCCACAGCTTCACAATTGGTACCAATATGAAAATAGGCTCTAGACCAAGTCTTGGGATCTTTATTTAGCAGATATTGATAAGCATTTGGATTAGCCCTCTTGATCTTGTCCATTATCTTGTTGAACAGTCCTGGATAAGATGCTTTAGAAGCAGCCCAAAAGAGATTTCTAAATTCCACACCACTATAGTGTTTTCTAAAACCCTCATAGATGTGCCTTGCACATTGTCTATGTTCAGCATGGGGCATTACATCCTTAACAGCTTCTATCAATCCCTACAATTTACATGAAATATAAGCATTAGATCCTTGACATTTATAAAACAATTAAACTGTTAAACAATTACATGAAAGATAAGCATTACCTTGTGTTGGTCTGACATGAGTGTTAACCCATTTCCAGTAGGTAACTCAAGATCTTCTCCCAGCAATTCCAAGAACCATGATCAGTTATCCTTATTCTCCACATTGACCACAACCCATGCTACGGGGAAGATGTGGTTGTTTCCGTCCCTTCCAATTGCCGTCAGTATTTCACCAACATTAGGCTTTTTAAGAAAACATCCATCCAAAGCAATAACCCTTCTACACCCTTTCTTTCATCCCTCTTTCAGTCCATTAAAGCAAACATAAAATCTATCAAAATAGGTTTGGTCATCTGGATTCACTGTAACCCCAACTCTAACAGTTGAACCGTCATTTGATTCTAGTATTGCCTTAGCATATGACCTAATGTAACCATAGTGATCTAGCATTGTATTTTCCCCTTCATTTAATGCCCATCTTTTAGCCCTTCTACACTGACAAGGACTAACTATGCACTTGTACTTTTTCATCACCATATCAGCAATTTCATGCAACTTAATATCTGGATTCATCCTAATCTTATTGCCAAAATGTTTACCTATCCACTTGTAATTAACTAAAGTTCCAAACTTAAAATCCCTAGTACAAGTATGCTCATCATTTAGAGAAAAAACCTGAAAAGAATTTTCCGTTGTCATTTGCTTCCCATAACACCTCCATGGGCATTCAGCTCCTTCATCTTGCCTTTCTGATGGATACCTTTTCCACTTACTCAGTTTCCCCTTTTTAGGATCCTTGATCCTCTCAGGCCGTTGACCGCATCGAGCAATTATTTGAGTTTTTGAACTCCTATAACACCATATTGAATATCCATTTGCTAAACCATAGTAAGTCAAGCATTCTTTGAATTGAGCAGCATCTACAAACTTTTCTCCAACCTGAAACAAAACAACGTCATGTTACTTAACAATTACTAGAGTCACTGCTTATTATTAAGGATGAGTCAGTAGGCATTACCTTTGGTTTCTTCATTTTCCAGTGTGTATCCTGATCATGAGTAGGATACTTAAGGATACTTCTCCTCCACTCTAGTCTACACCAATTGAAAGGAACTGTTAATTCTGGCATCATCGTACACACTCTCTCATCCTTCCTCACCAAGTCATCCAAGAATTCCTCATTTCTAATCTTGTTTCACTTCACCAAACCATATAGTGTTATTAGGTCTTGACCTTTCCTCACCACTTCCCTATCAGAAACTGGCTTCTTCTTGGATACCTAAGGTCCATCTTTTGCCTCAGAATTTCCTTTTCCAAGTTGAATCAATTCATCGTCACCTTCTGATAATAGTCCTACAGATCTGTCTGAGTATTCCACTCTCACTAGTACTATACAACATTGAATGTAGTTCAAGGGGAAAAATTTTTTTTTTTTGATCCTTGTCAACTTCTACGAATACTAGATTCAGAATCCATAACATTTGGATTTTCATTTTTCGTTTAAATTAAACTAGCCCTTATACTACCCCATTGCTTTTCATAGCCGGTACTGGCCTTATCTTCTTCAAACATCAAAACCCTTTACCATATTTCTACCACCTTGTTAACAATTTATGCCTTTACAATCATCTTAATACCCTTACCATTGTCAGCTTGACTTGGTTCCCAGTTTGATCATCAACAGATTCAATATGATGCACCAGTGTCACCATAATCAAACTCATCCACATCTAAGGTTGGCATCAGGTGCATTAGACTGTTTATAACCAAATTCAACATTTGTACCACTACCACATGCACCGGTGTATTTTTCTTTGGTGTTAGAGTTTCCCATACTTTTACCAACATTCTAGCTTAGTGGTGTTTTTAGGTGTTGTGCTTCTTCCTCAGCCCATGATACAAATTCCTCTAAGACATGTTCCCAAACATCCTTCTTTCTATTTTACTTGTAACTCCTAAGTTTTACAAATTGCCTCATCCCCAGATTCATCAAAGCAGAAAATTTTTAAAGTAATACTCAGCCAAATTTTGTGAACGAGAGCTAAATAACATTTTGAAATTATTCCATAACATCAGCAAATTCATACATAGCCCTCAATCAAATCACATTCAACTATTTTCAAACCTACATCTAACCTCACATTCAGGTAACTTAAAGAACATGTCATCAAACCGTTTGTTCTAAAAACTTTTCTTTTCAAAAATTCAAACAAACCATCATAGTCCATAATTTCTTATCCTTTTAAACCCTTAACTCAATAAACTACACTTTTTTCAACCTTAATGGAACGAAACATGAGATACCCAACATAATGTACATCAAACAATAGCGCATTTGAACTGAAGGTGCATCTACCTGTTTAACAAATAAAAGTAATTAATTATCATCTAAACCCTAAATTACTACGCATATGATAAAATAAAAAAGAAAATAGTAGTATAGACAAGAAAATAATATAAATGATACCTTTTGCACACTAAGTCAATTGCATAAAATACCTAGGATAATCCACCCTCAATATTTGTTTATTTTATAACAATTAGGGTTTAGACATATCTGGATGTGATGGGACTGTGTTGTTTCTGGATCGGGGTGTTGTGGAATATGTTTTTATAAAGAGATTACTAAAAATATACACGAGATTATTAAATAATTAATTCACTATTATTAATGAAAGTAATGATAAAAACCAATATAACCGGCAAGTATGACAATCCCGGTGACACGCTACATACAATGGCAAGAATTCAAAAGTTCAACGACACAATGACAAAAAAATAGTAGCCTACATACAATGACACAAAGTGTCAAGTTTACTACATTTTTAAGTAATTAACCCATTATGAATCCCATGATATTCTGAGGCAAGCTACTGAGTCAACTCTTCGGTACGAGAAAGGTAACTGATTGTTAACTTTTAACACTACTATCTACTAATCAAAATGGATACCTAACTAACAATCATGTTAACTGTTGTTGATGTATCCAGGGGAACCAATTTCAGTTCTAGATGGGGTTCCGATTGCTATCAAGGACGAAATAGATTGCATGCCATATCCTACTGGTAATTCAATTGTCATCTTTCTAGTAGATTATGCAAAGTTGTGATGGTGGAAAGCCGATGATATGATGTGTAACTTGTAAGATGTTATTTTGGTGAATATTCATATTTAATAGTAATTATATTATTTGCATCCAAGCCTCTTGGTGATGGAGCAAAGTTTGTGAAGAAGAGATTGAACCATCCAGGGTATGCACCCGGGTCAAATAGGGAGTGTGGAGAAGGAAGTGAGGCCCACTGGTGACGGAGAGTGTAGAAAGTGGTGGTTGGGAGGAGGAGGTATGGTGGTGTGATGGTGGTGGAAGAGGTTAAATGAAAGATGAAAGAAGAGATTGAATCATTGGGTTAAAGGGATGGATTTTGTAAAGAATAAAGTATAGGGGTCATATATAACATTGGAAAAAAAGTCAAAATTGAAAAAGGGTATTAAATCTTGCCACTTCAGCTTTTTTGTTAATCATTACTACAATAGGAAGATTAGCAAAGTGTGGGCATACAAAAGAAAAATTAAAAATTGAATGCCTACAAAAGAAAAACGAGGATACTTCGATGCATTTTTAAACCATTAGCCCTTATTATAAAGATGTCCCATTTTTGTTATCAAAACTCATTCTTCATCACTTGGTTGTTAGTTGTTAAAGACCGAAAATTCTTATAATATCAAATTACGTTTTTTACAAACAAGTTTTACACACAATATCCGTTGTAACGGCTTGGTCTAACGCCACCATCATTTGTCACTACCATCTAGTTCATTTTCTCAGGGTGGAACTATCACAGAACTTACACAGATAACTTGATCTACGCTTTAGTCTTAAAACAAGGATTACCTCATAACCATGTCTCAAGTAACAAGGCGGCATTTATGCGTAAACCAGCTATGAAGCCTTGGCATTATGGCGAGTTTCTATGGTCTTAACTCCATAATATCCTAATTTTCAAACATGAAGAATAACCAATATATCCTTAGACAGCAGTCGCAATACTACAAAATAGAAAAAAGTATTGTATGAAAATCCACGAGTTCCTAGCGATTCCTAGTGCTGTTGGTGATCTAGAAGGTATGACACAAGCATTTACATGGAGCTGATGTGGCTTAATCTTGCAAAAAACATCCATGGATACTTCCTTATTATGGTAGTTTTGCACATAGTACAACGCACATATAAATCAGATATTCAAAGGCATATCCATAAGCATAAACCGTTAAGTCTGCAGAATAAAGAATCACATTTTGCACTTTTGACTATACATACACGTCAGGATCAATACCAGAAAGATCATAATATTAACATAACAACAGAACCACAAAAAATCTTAGAGCATGTGCGTAAACCCAACTCATGTCATCTTGGGCGTGTGTAAATGATATGCATCAAAAATCAAAGGTTCCCTTCTGTACCCTCGCACCAAACCTGAGCTTAACCAGAAGTAACATACGCACTCGAGAAAAATAGGACCTAAGCAGATAAGAAAACTACAACTAACTCATCCGCAGATACCAAGACATGAGCATTTAAACAAAAAAAGTAGCTATCAATTGACACAAAGGTTCGATCCATTATATGAAGACCCTATTAATTCAGCAACTTTGCGTTCAAAGTCACATAGCCTAGCGGAAACAGAAAAGAAAACTAGAAGAATATATATCAAGTATCACTATGAATTGTTGCAAAACAGAACATATCTTTATCTTATCCACACTTGAGAGCACATCATGAAGTAGAATTTCAAAGGGACAAGCGTACAGAATAGGCTAAGGTTTTCTTTTTCTTGTATGTAGGGTATGACACAACTGTGGCTACAGTTTTCTAGCTAAAGGAAATCCATAGCTAGAATTCCAGTTAGACCCTCTTAATACAGTCTAGTGAGCAAGAGTAACAAAAAACTCGTTCCTCCGTTTGTTCTTCTATTTTTATAACGATAACCTAACAGCATAAAAACAGAGAGAATAGGTTGCAGAAATCTTTAAGCCTTATGCTTAATAAGATATAACAAATCACATTCTTGCGCAGCTAACAATGTATATGCAATTTAGACTAACGCTATGTTAGGCGATACTCATGGTAGCTGCAAGTGTAAAACAGGGATCGTTTGGCAACGACGCTCCTAATGAAACACTAACGACAGAAGCGCTTAGATTTTAACCTATATACGGATTACTAATGTAAAGCTCAAATTAACCTTGTAGAAAACAACCAAGCATTAAAAAAAAACAGAAATCGAACTCGAATACAGCTACGAGATCCAATCCATCCAATTTAATACATGAAAAGTCATGACCAAGTAAGTTTCTAACAATACAAACTACAAACAATATCGAAACCTGATACCGATAGCGATAGCGATAAACTAACTCGTAGACGCACCATCATTCATCTTCTTCAATCCACCACAACCATCATGATCACCATGATC
>BQNB010084744.1:0-28661 GCA_026074375.1 Tanacetum coccineum
TTGACGGCTTGGATGTTTCGTCCGAATATTTGTTATGAATGAATCGGTAGATATTTGTTACATATTTGATAAATAAAGTGATTTGACTTCTTTGCTTCTGCTATTGAAGCGAATTATTCCTGGGATGGGAGGGAGTAGGTCTTGCTTCATATTTGTTAATTCGTTTCTGGATAAAAAGTCGTATATAGCTAAAAGTTCACGGTAGTTTTCATAACTTGTCGCATAGTATGAGGGTAAGTTTTGTAAAATTATTTTTTTTTACTAATTTGTTAGGTCGGGCCAAAATTTGGAGCCCAAATAAAAGTCAAAAGTTAGGCCGGTCAAATCGCGATAGTTGATCAATGCCTATTGATATGTATAGTAATTTATTATACTTAATATGAAATTATAGAGTTAGCAAAAGTTGATAATTTTTCGAAGGTAATATCAATTAGCAAAAAGTTGATAATTAAACATACATATTCAATAATTTACAAATTATATCAGTGTTAGAAAGCACATTGTTATATCCAGGAATCTGGACTCAACTAGGGTATGAATAACATTAATTGATTAAGCACAGCGGAATATAAAATAAGAACACAATCAACATTACTAATAAGGTTTTCTTTATTCAAACATGATAAAGAAACTAACTACCTAACTACTAAACACGCTTTCTAAGCATCTAGACTCTCATTGGAGAAGTCTATGATATGTGGATACCTGTAACCTAGACGCCTACCCTCTTTATATAATAGAGGGAGGTTACAAGAAACCCTAGCTTACTAACAAAGCTAACTAACTATTACATAATAGGTCCTTATTGTTTCAAAAGAAAACATAATACAATTAGGAAACTAATTAATTGACATTAATCATCACATTAATGTTTGACTAATCACATTAATGTTTGACTAATCTATATCTTCAACATTAATGTTGATTTCAATCAACATTAATCTTGATCTTGTTTCCTTCTTTAGCATATCTCCTTCTTTAGCATATTGTTTTACCTTTTGTTTCTTCTTTCTCATTTCTGTTTATGGGTTTTGGTAATCATCGATCTGTAATTCCTAACTAATCTTCCCCTATTTGTTATTAAACAACAAATTTGTATGAGAAACAATGCTAAAACATGTCATCAACAAAATAAAGCTGCACATAAGAATCTTCGTCCCCTTTTTGTCAATCATCTAACATGGGTCTTGTGCATACTCGTACGACGTTCCCTAAAGTGATGCATGTAGTTGCGGTTAAGGTATATACAATCGATAAGCTTTACCCTCTAAAGGTATCTTCCATCTCTTGAATCTTGAACTAAAGGTAGATAGTTCAAATCTCTCCTATAGTGTGACAAAGAACTGCTTATTACATAATCTTGTAATAAAAATGTCTTTGGATAGTATTGTAGTCAATATATGTGGCGATACATTGCAATGGTTGATAGTCTTAGTGAGCTCAGACGAATCAACCTGAAACACTCCATGCTTATGATTTAATTCTTTTTCCGCAATAATCATATCATGAACATGTCTGGTATCATATGCCCCCCCAACCGCCAAAATTTTTGTAAGAGCGTGTAACTTTTCAAATCAAAGAATTATAGCATGCACTGAATCTCTAAAACGATCTATACACATCATCATTTGTTCAAGATCTAAGGGCGTCTTATGGACCTATATCAGACGATGCTAGCAAAGAAGTAAATCGTAAGCCAGACCATAGGAAACCACAAAGCATACAAGCTAGGGATAATACCAAGCGGAACCATTGAACTACCAGCAAGGATCCTTTGCTTACTGTAGGAATTAGGAAAAAGCTCAGCAGTAGGAACAATCTAAATTGACTATTTATCTATATTATGATTAGTGGTTAGGGTTTGAGTAGAAACCCTGCTGCCTTAAATTCTGTCTGACTGCTGCCATATTTTTTAATGAATTTGGGCCTTGTGATAATACTTCCCTCTCGTATAATTATACACTGTCAAAAATTTTTTACCACTACACCTAGATCAAGAGCCACGAGGCTTTGATTACCAAATGTGGAATCCAGGAATCTGGACTCAATAGGGTATGAATAACAAATGATTGATTAACGCATAAACGGGAATATAAATAATGAACACAATCAACATTAAACTAATAAGGTTTTCTTTATTCAAACATGATAAAGAAACTACTAACTTACTGATTCTACGACGCTTTTATGCGTTTTTCTTGACTCTACATTGGAGGACTATTCTCATGAATGGATCCCTTGTACCTAGACGCTCCTACCCTGTTTATTTAATAGAGGAGGTTACAAGAAAAAAGCTCAGCTTACTACAAAGCTAATTCAAATAAACTATTACATATTAGGTCCTTTTTTTTTCAAAGGTAAACACTAATACAATTAGGAACAAATTAATTAAACATTAATTTCACATTAATGTTGATAATCTATTTCTTCACTTAATGTTGATTTTGTAAAGGTTCTCATATCCTTCATTAATCTTTTGGTGTTCGCCCTCGTCTTCCTTCTTTAGCCTCCTTTGTCGCGCTCTCAGAGTTTGTTTCTTCTTTCTTCATTTCTGTTTATGGGTTTTGTAATCATCAAATCTGTAATTCCTAACATTTTCTATTCCACATGTTTCGTCCTTAATATCACAATGATATGGGGAGAGTCAAGCTAGAGACTCGCACAAAAACAAGCGCTTCTCGGGAGGCAACCCGTGTTTTTATTTTCTTTTTCTATTTTCTAATAAGTGTGATGTGAGGAGGCTCACCTCTTCCTTTCTCATGTTTCATGGTTTGTGTTTTATGTCCAGGATTGCCTGGATAATGAAGACTCTCGTGCTCGTGCTTTTGTCCATCGTCACTCGATCTTCTATCCTTAGCATGCTTATATATGGGAATCTGATATCCTAGATCTTATTGATTAACGTTTATTGGCATAATTAATAAACGGCTTTAGATTTACGTAGAGACCCTTTAAAAATTGAGGACAATGTTTAGTTCTAGTATGGGAGATCTTTCGATTTGATCTTACTTGCATTTGCCTTGTCTTCACGTAACCCTGTTTTACCACTAAAAATAGCAAAAATATGTGATTTTAGGCCAAAATCATTTTTTTTCAAAAATAGAATAAGTGTTTTTGATTTTCCGATGGTTAGAATAAGAATAAATTTTGACTTGATCGAGCATGTTGCGCTCTAGCTTGCCTCTTAACATATATGATTTTAAGCTTTTGCTAGTCTTTTATACAAGAAGCTTTAAAACGCGAATTCTAGCTTGAGAAAGCCAAGAGTTTGCAAGTTTCCATTATAGACTTTAAATATGCAAAGCTTGATTTTATTAGACTAAGTATTCGCGGATCGTTTTATTAAAGATTTTAAATTTGCGAAGAACGAGAAATGATAGAGTTGAATATAAGTTGGATGCTAAGCAAGGATTAGTTGGAAATCTTAAGAGCTCATAGAGGTTAATTGTGGCTTTTTGCTCCCATCAGCTTAATAAACATTATATATTTGTTGTGCTCTTTTCGAAAATTAGACAAGTTAGTGATTTTATCACCCTTGAAAGTCCTTAAAATCAACATTTTTTTTTAAACTTTTTAGTCTTTTGGTTTTAAAATTTATAACTAAATTTTCTAAAAAAAAGTTGTCTTCTATATATCGTGGTAATGTAAAGTGTTGAAAAAAAATTATAAATAATATATATAATGATAATACCTTGTCAGATTACTGGATCATGGTCGGCTCGCATACCGATGTGACATTCTTCATATAAGGCAAGGTCCGAAGCCAAAATAAGACAACTGGATCATGGTCGGTTCGCGCCCGATGTGACAGTTTGTTTAAAGGGTGGAGGTTATAAGTATAATAATATTAATGTTAAGTGTAATGTATGTGATTGAATAAATATAGGGAAATCTCTTTTTCTAAAATTAAATATGCTTTTGAACTAAGACTATTTCGTTTTAAGTTTTGGTCTTTCAAAATAAAGTATTAGTTTAACGGGAAACCTAAGAGTTTTTAAAACCGAAGGTCCTTGAGTTTCGATACTATTCTCTATGGGGTGTCAAAAGCCTGGTCACCTAAGCCGGTCTCGGCTGGGATGTGCCGAGAAAAAAGTTGTTACATGGAATGATCTCGCCTTCAAAATCATAATTCTTGGGGGGAACATTATGAAGGATTACAACTTTCTTAAAATGTCGATTGGATGGTCGAAATTCGAAATGAGCACATACATATTTATAGATATTGATCCATCGGGAGTGGAAAGTTAGTCTAGGCTTACACAAATTACAAATATGAGTAGTGTTATCATCTTAACTTGTATTTAGCAATGATTTCGTTTTTAAGCTTAGTTTTGGGGCAATTAAAAAATCGAGGACGATGAATTTATCCTTTAGCACACTATGTATAAGTGCTTCTTGTTCCGTGATCCTAAAAGTTATAATTAAAGAATGAAAGTCGAACATGTTGTCACTTATGGAAAATAAAAATATATATATAAAAAGAAATGGTAGAACAGGGCGTTTTAAACTTGTGATTTCTTAATCCTCTTAGATGAACACTTAGCTACTTATCAAGGTAATTAGTCTAAGGGAGTTGAAATTTTTAACGTGTATTTATAATATTGCGTGAGGACACGAAAATAGCGTAGTATGAGGGATTTTGATATGTGCTTAAACAAATATCATTTATTTCTTAATATTAAGCTAAAAAGACCAATAATGAACAAAAACGACATAAAAATACATTGTATTTGTTTGTATTGTGAATTGTGTCTTGCAGGTAACATATATATTTTAAAAGGACAAAAACGAAGCCAAATAGGACAAAACCAAGCACGAGATTAGAAGAGCGTGAGAAAATCGAAGCCAAAGGCGTATTCATATTTAATGGGCCAACCCGTACCCGTTTCATGGGCCGGGTCAGCCCATTAACTAGGGCTGTAAACGAACCGGACGGACACGGACGGAGGTGTGTTCGTGTCCGTCTATTTAATTTTAGCCGGTCAAATAAACCTAGTCCTGGCCCAAGTGATAAAACAAAAGCCCAATCCCAAGTCCAACCCGGTCTAAGTCAAAATTATAAACCTGGGTCAAAATCACTATGGATTATCCCTTCCCCCCCCCCCCCATTTTTACACACAACGAAGCTTAGGTAAAATCAATTCACCTCTTAACCACACGTCCTCCCTTTTAGAAGGCAAACCTGACATGTCTGACAACACTTAAGCCATGCTGGCAATTCCCAGCATTCCTATTGGCTGTTGATGTGTGGAGGCAATCCAAGGGCTATGATGATGGATTTGGAATCAAGGGACGAGATTGAAGCATATGGGACGCTCCTCAAGCTCTAGAATCATCCTCTTATCACTATAAATAGAGGAGAAACCACATAGAGAAGAACATCTAGAGTATGAGTAGTGTAGAAGTAGTGTAGTTAGCTTTTTAAGAGTAATTTTAGCTTATTGTAATTTTTGTTTCAAAATTTGTAATTTCTTTTCAATCAATAAAAAGTTCAGTTTCAGTTAATCGTGTTTAAATTGTGTTTTTTACTTTAATGCTATTATTGTTTAGATGTGTTTAAAATAATCTAATAAGCTCAAATAAGCTCATTACCTTTTAAGCTATTGCTCATTTAGCTAAGCCTCCTCAAAGCTTAGCTGAATAAGCCATTTCACTCACAATACCTCAAAGTTCTGCATATTAAGTTTGTTTGGATGATAAGCCATAAATGGATGGGCTTATGGTGTTCTTACCAGCTTGTTTACAACAAGCTGGAGCTTGTAGATAAGCTCATTTGAGCAAATTAGATCCCTGTTAAGCTGGGATCAAGGTATACACTCATTTTACTATTTAAGCTTAATTTCTAGTTTTGTTTATCATTCTGCTTATTTTAGCTTATTCATTGCTTAAATTATGCTTATTCTGTCTTAATTTAGCCTAATGTGTTTAGTTATTAGCTTAGAATAGTTAAATTTTAGTTTTATATTAATATGTCATTATCTTAGTTAATATAGCTTATTAGTACAGCTTATTATATAGTGCTTTTTATCCTAAGTTTTTAGATTAATTGTCTTTAATTATCATAAGTCTTAATCTATTTTCATGATTTGTAGCTTTTTGAGGTCTGTTTATGCTTAAAATTAGAATTTCATGTTTTTAAGAGGTGTTTGGGATAAGCAGTTATAAGCTAGTAAAATTGTGTTTAGCCTGTTTTGAGAAATCAAACTGGTTTTCATGAGCTCTAATTAAGTTTAAATAATAGTTATAATTAGTTTAAAGTAAGATTTGTTAAGTTTTTTATATTGTTTCATCAAAAGTATGAGTCCACTGTCCTAAAGGTTCTCTAAATAGCTTATTAGTTGACTTACTTAAGAGGTCTACTTGAGGTGTGGTTTATGTTCACAAAACTGGTTTCAATACCCTCATTTAGCATCTGTTTTGAATTAGTAGACTTTAGGGTGTCCTTTTAAAGATTTTAGATCAAAATTAGTCAAACTAGTTGTTTTGTTCTTAAAAGTTAGGATATTGCAGATCAAAATTAGGATACAATCTAGCTTAGCTTTAATTAATTTTGAGTATTCTTAGCTTATTATAGTATGATTTAAATCTGTTTTGAGTTTTTAGTGTGTCAATTTAGTTTTAGAGTCTCAAAATCTAGGCTGCAAGTAGTCAATTTATCACAAAAATTCCAAAAACAAGTAGTGTAACTGTCAAATGCATATTACTTTTCTAGTTTATTTCTTGAACTTATTTGTTAATTTCCAGCTTAATTGTGTTATTTGAGTCTTAGACTAAATCTGTTTTCAGTTTTTAGCTTTTCCTTATTGCTTATTAGTCCTAAAGCTTAGCTTAAATTAGTAATAATAGTCCTTTAAAAGTGATTTGTGTCAAACTGTCTTAAAAGTTTTCAGTTGATTTTCAGCTTATTTGGTTTGCTTATTTCAATTTTTAGTGCTTATTAGGTCTAGCTTTAGGTCTGTTTTTAGTTTATAAGTTTTCTCTTTAGCTTATTGTGTCCAAAAATGCCAAACAGTTTTAGCTTATTCAAAACAATTTTAACTAAAAACTGTCACTTTTATTTATGCTTTTTTCTAGCTTAATAATAAGTTTTAGCAATAAGTCCTTTTGTTAAAGTTGTTTATTTTTTCTTGTTCTCTAGTTTTTTTCAAAAAGAAAAATAAAAAAAATGTTTAGCAAAAAGGTAGGTCACAAGACTCGAACCTTTGACCTCCCCTTCACAACACACAAACCTTACCAATGCGCCCTTAGGACTTTTTCATAATTCCTTTGCATCATTTAATTAATATGCTTAATTTAGTTTTAGCTTAAATACTATCGAATTTTTCACTTCTTAATGGTTCAACTTTTTGGTTTTCTTTTCTATGTAATCCTTAAATAGTAATCTAGTATTTTTATAAATTTTCTTAAATTGTTATATTAAGCTAGTAATTTTAATTAATTTTTAGTATTAATTATTATTAAAAAATAGTTTTAATTTATTTAAAATTCCAAAAAAAAGAATCTTTAGTTTATATAAATAGTTATAATGCACTTTAGTTTAGAAATTTGCATTTTGAGTTTTAAGAATTTTAATTTGTCATTTTTAGTTAATTAGTTATGTAAATTTTAGTTGTTGATTAGTTTTTAATTCCTTTTAAATGTCATTAGTTTTAAATTGCTTTAATTTTCTAGTTTAGCGTGCCTTTATGTGCCTCCCTTTTGTTAGATTTAAAAATCAAATCCAAATCGTAAGTGACAATCAAGCTCGATTTACGATATGAACATGAATTTCCATTCATCTCTCACCGAAGAGAACGATACCCGTGTTGATTACTTATTATTATTTCCTAAGAATAATTTGTATTATACTTTGCTTATGTATATGTATATATATATATTTTTGAGGGTTATTTGTTTGATACGTATCATAACGAGAATATCAATCTAGTCGATCA
Source organism: Tanacetum coccineum (assembly GCA_026074375.1). Classification (NCBI taxonomy): domain Eukaryota; kingdom Viridiplantae; phylum Streptophyta; class Magnoliopsida; order Asterales; family Asteraceae; genus Tanacetum; species Tanacetum coccineum. The sequence continues at coordinate 7,935 of BQNB010084744.1, forward strand.
AACTGGTGAAGCTCTTCTTGCATCGCTTCAATCCATGCAGAATCAGCCATGGCTTCTTTGATGTTCTTAGGTTCATTTCGACTCACAGTGAGTGCGAACATACACATCTCGCCATCTGTTTCGAGCTGACGTCTTGTTCTAATTGATTGAGAAGGATTTCCAATGACTTGTTCTAACGGATGATCTTTTGTCCAACGATGTTCAGAAGAGTGTCGTTGATAGAATGTATGCATGTTCGACGAGTCAACATGATGAGATGATGGCTCCCCTCGTTCTTATACCGGTGTACAAAATATGTTGATAAATTCGTCATCTTCAACTTGTGTATTTTCTTTATTAGTGTCTGCTTGATTAATGTTCTCAGAAGCAGTGACAGTTGGTGCTTGACGTGTAGTGTTAGGTGTTGATTGAATGTTCAATGGAGGTGCATCTGCAACAACGGTTGTTGTAGAAGATTGTTAGCCTTAAAATATGTCGGCTAATACGGAATTACATTAGTTTACATTAGCCGGACACGCAGGGACTAGAAATGTTAATTGTAGTAAGTAGATCATGTCTCGGGCTCTATATATCCCCTCCATACTTTCATGGAGGGGTGAGCATAATCTTTTTGTATCTCATAAAGTGTGTGTGTTTCTCTCCCTAGAAAACATATACATCTTTCCTTTCTCTCTCTACATCTAATAATATGGCAACTTATTTCTTTTATCCTCCCTAGCCTCCGGATCATGTGTTTTAGGCTAGAATCTTTATGGGTAACAATTGGTACCAGAGCCTAGGAGGAATTCGTGTTTGTGGTTTGCTTATTTTTAAGGTGTTTGTGGTTGTTAAGCTTATTTCGAGTTTATTATTATGCTTATAAGCATTCAGCTTTGGTTTGGAGTTAAGTTTAGGAGTGTAACACTTGTACTTTCGTATTCTTCTAGTTCCTAGCTACCTTGGTTCAAGGTTTCATAGCTTATTTGGTTCGGTTATAGCTTAGTTTAGGCTTATTTAAAAGTTCAAGCTTATTTTGAGTTCTTTGTTCTTGGTGGCGGTTTGAATCAAGGTACCATTTTTTTATTGTTTTTGTTGCCGAATATATAAGCCAAAGACCAAATCTTGTAATAGTTTTTGTTAGCTAACCGTTTTGGGCAAGAAAACAAAAGGTAGGAAAAGGACTTCTTGAAATTGACTCGTAGCGGTTTGGCTATATTCGTAGAGGTTTGCCATTATTTCATAGCGGTTTGGTGAAAATCTTTGGTAGCGATTTGCTACTCAAGATTAATAGCGGTTTAGGACAGGTACTCGTAGCGGTTTGATATATCTTAGAATTCCTAAACATTATTTTGGCCAAATTTTTTCTCCATAGCGGTTTGGCAACTTTTAATACGTAGTTGTTTGATTCACTGCCTTGATAGCGGTTTGGCAATGCCTTTTGTAGCGGTTTGGTAAGTATGGCAGCGGTTTACCGTATTGAACCTTGGCAGCGGTTTGGGACTTTACTTAAGACAGCGGTTTGGTCCTTCCCCAGGCAGTAGTTTGCTTCACTTGTGCCAGCGGTTTACTTGCAATTTATCCAGCGGTTTACTTAAGACTGGCAGTGGTTTGATCAATGTCTAGGCAGCGGCTTGCCATAATTTGCCAGCGGTTTGATAGAGTTCAATCCATCGGTTTACCTAACTCAGGTGGGCATGTGATCGACTTTGGGCATATGACCGAATTTGGGAATCTAATAATCAGAACAAGAACACCAAAGCAAACACAACACTTAATCCTAAAACGATCATTAAAGATTCACTTAAACGTCAAAACGGCTATAGATTTGGACCTTAATTTCATGTGATCACGAAGTTTATCTAGTGTCCCTTATTTGAGATTGAAGTGGGTTTCACGAAGGCGTCTACTTATTTCTTTATCGAGACTTCCGTCTACTTTCTACTTCTTTTCTTAAAACCCCTCTATCGATTGATGACTTGCTTGAACGTATACAATTATGATTGAGACTTGAATTATCTAGTTTCTAGTAGTCGGGGTGGTTGGTTGAAGACCTGGTAATTATCACTTAAAGGAGATACATTGTAGTACTCAGTGTCACACGCAGATGTCAATGTGGATAATTTCAAGAGGTGTTGTACTTCTTATACGTTTGATGGCGGGTATAGGGTACTTAGAGGCTTTCTTCTGCACCGTCTTCAATCAACAATAGTGCAAGCTTAAGTAACATATTTAGGGAATTTTACTTCAGTTTCAAGTTTGGTATATCGGGATAGCCGACAGAATATGAGGTTGGTAAGTTAGCTAGAGAGTTAAAAGGTTGAGATGTGATCAGCAACTCTCATGGTATATTTGAAGCTGCAGAACGTCAATGGTACTTCACTGTCTAAGTAAAATCTTTCAAAGTTCTTCAATGCCATTCATAACTTTTCAAGATGTTTGCTTAAGATAAGAACTTCTCGAGTATATGTGCGTACACGTCAATGATGCTTCTGAGAGTTCAAAACCATCATGGGGGAAAACGTGTACTTTGATACTTTGATGTTATCATGTCAACTTCCAGGAGGAAGTAGTTTATACTACTTCACTTAGTATGGTTTGTGAAGTATTTTGCATGCGTGAGAAGAATTGTTGGTGATCTCTTGCATGTTCCCTCAAACAAATATCCACCAAGACCAAATGTCATGATACAATATAGAAGCAGTATTAGTTGATGTAAGATGTACACATGTGAAGGATGACTCCTTAAATGTCAATTGCTCACACTCGGGACTTAGTTGACTTTGGTGTAGCAATTCACTTCAGCACTATCCTAGAGGAAGAAAAGTGCATTTCGGGGTCTTAATTGATTTTGGTGCTATGGTTTCGACTTCGTTAAAAGGGATAAAGTGTGTACAAAAGGTATTGGATTATTCTTCTACAAATTTCCAATGTGCACTTTAAATGTAAATGTCAGAAGATCATTCAAACTACATCAGAGTTTTCAGAATCTGCTTAAGATACGGATGTTGGTTTGGGGGGAAGCTGATTCAGAAACTCCACCAAAAAGGCGTATATGAAGAAAGCTTTTCAAGACATGATGCATGAATTGGGGGGAACTTAATCCAACTCATGCATACTACAATGGTTCCAGAACAAGTCAAGACACAAAAGATCCAAGCTGGAGTAAAAGTATCAAGACTTGAAGACAAAGACGTCATCTTCAGCATTGGAAGCACCTTGGATGTCATTTTATTTGTTGTATTTGTACTTGTTAGGAACATTGCAAGTAATTCTGTATGTCCACGTATTGGGGGAAGATTGTTAGCCTTAAAATATGTCAACTTATACGGAATTACATTAGTTTACATTAGCCGGACACGCAGGGACTAGAAATGTCAAGTGTAGTAAGTAGATCATATCCCTGGCTATATATATCCCCTCCATACTTCCATGGAGGGGTAGAGGATAATCATTTTGTATCTCATAAAGTGTGTGTGTTTCTCTCTCTAGAAAACACACACATCTTTCCCTCTCTACTTTTCTCTCTTAATAATATGGCTACTTATTTCTTTTATCCTCTCCGACCTCCGAAACGTGTGTTTTAGGCTAGAATCTTTATGGGTAACAGATACTTATAAATAGAGCCCTAATTCGGCACTATCAGCATCACTCCTCCTACCACAGTACAAAAGGGAGAAAAAGGGTTCCAAAACATGAAGAGATCCACCAGAAGTCCAAGGGAGTCATCACTAGATAGTATTTTTGTATTTAATCCTTCAAAACGCATACTGTAAGGATTATGAGTTTTCTATCCAATATTTCTTTTGTTAATTTTTGTTGTACTATTACTATGAGCGGTTAAGCACTTCTAGTGCTGGCCTAGCTATGTAATTACTGTTGTTAAGTTAAAATGTTTCTTGTTTGATTATGGTTTTATTAGATATCCTTATAGCCTTTCATTGATCCCTGGGTTTTGGTAGTATTGAGGGTGGCTTAGATCTTGTTAGTTCTGTTATTAGGCGGACTAGTTGAACATGGGATTATTAGGGTACTAGGGTAGATTGGCACCTATCCCTAGTGTAGGAATTAACCTGATTATCGCCTTTGTCACAGTAAACACTTAAAAAGCACAGGAACTCTTTCAGAGAGGGTTGATAATCTAAATAGGTTATAGAATTGGTCTTAATGATAGTTAAGGATTAATCACTACAACTTGGATGCCCTACCTTTGTGACTTGCAGGGGATTCGGGATCACAGAAAGTATAGGGCAGACCTCAAATGCCAATTCAGGTCTATCGATATTAGAACCACTAATAAAACAAGTAATTAGACATTGCACAAGAAAATATAATCATAGTAATAGTAATGAAATAGCTAGGCTAGTACGATTTTCTCCCTGATCACTTCTAGCAATTTACTTTCTGCATTTACTATCCTATAGTTTTAAAATCAATCTAAAAACCATTTTCAATCGTGACATAATCAAATTAGAACTAGTTAAACTTAGCTCTTGGGACGACCTCGAATTTACCAACTACTGCACTACATACGACCGGGTTCTCTGCCCGTTAGTGCGTGTATCGGTAGACGAATTTTATAAAATTTAAAACTTGTCAAATAACTATTTAAAAATAATTTACGCTTCACACCAATTAAAGGAAATTTCAACCAAGTCATCAAAAAGAATCTCTCTACGTGGATTCGTAACACCAAAAAGCAACTGATTCCTGAAGTGCTAAATTAACCACCACTTCACATAACAAACACCTTCCAAGATCTCTTTCAACCACAGAAAGCCTAGAGGTATTAACCCATAGAAGCCAATCATCATAAGAGGCTAAATCAATGTTCTTGAGCTCCTACCAATGCATAAGTTTCCTCCATAATTGACGAGCCATATGACAGGAAAAGAAGATTTGAAAACCAGATTCGACAGAGGCATGACAACGAGGGCAAACAATAGTCGAAATAACAATACCTTTAAGGAAAAGATTCAACCGAGTAGGCAACTTATCCAAACAAAATCTTCAAGCCAAAACATTAATATTAATGGGCATAACTTTAACCCACCTTGTGGCGACTTCCTCCTTTAAAAGAATCGAATCATCAATAAATTGACGAACAAATTTAACAGAAAATTCATCTGTAGCTTTTAACGACTAGACCCAATGGTCCAGGATATTTTTCAGTATTACACTATCCATGCAGAATAAAAGAAAACTAAGTTGTTCTTCCTCAGCACCACCTCTATGAGGTCGACAAAAGTATCAACCATGGAAGCATGATTAATTTTTTCGGCAACTGTTATTTATTTGTAGTTATCCAAAGCATAAAGTCTTGGGAATTTATGCTTCTACGCTAAATCATTTAACCAAGGATCCTCCCAAAACAAGGTGTTTAACCCGTTGCCCACCTTTTTGCGAATTAAATCTATAAGATTAATTCCTTTTGTGCGAAGAACAGTAACCTCATGAATAATGTCTAACCAAGGAGAGCGTTTAGACAAAGAACTTGGGGGAGTTAAGAGCACCGTCTTCACCATAAATAGCTTTTATTAATCTCGTCCATACACAAGAACATGAGAAAAAAATCTCCAAACCAGAGCTCGATTAAGAGCATAGAAACTAGAAAATCCGAGGCCACCGTATTTCTTGGAAGCTAAGACCTTATTCTAACTAATCCAAGCCATTTTTCTCTCCGACCCGTCCACTTCATTAAAAAAGTTCCTTCAAATCGATTCCAAGAGCTTTAACACTCCCGAAAGAACTTTAAAGATAGACATATGGTATAACGGAATGGATGTTAGAACCGATTTAATTAATGTAAGTCGACCACCAATTAAAGGGTTTCAAGCTTCCATTTGGATAAGCGAGATGACACTTTAGCAACCACGTCATCCCAATATTTTATTCTAGGCATCGCACCTTGAACCTTAAATCCAAGATGAACAAAAGGAGTGGTAAAAATCGAACAACCCATAGTTGTGGTTGCTACGTCGACTTCTTCTAGACGAGTGCCAATTCCTATAAGTTTACTTTTATGAAATTTTATTTCTAGATCCAAAGCCAAGTGGAAACACTTCAAGACATATACAATGGTGAAAATATTCAAGGAGTCCCATTTACCAACGAAGATTGCATCATCCACAAAGAAAAGGTAAGAAAGTGTCAACAAGTTATCAATAGGAATACCCGAGAACAAACATGCATTCGTAGCTTTAGAAAAGATAAATGTAAACTTCCATTATCAAGATAAATATAAAGGGAGATAAATGATCCCCTTGTTTCAAACGCTTGTGCAATTAGAATTCTAATGTAGGGCTTCCATTGGCGAGAACTGATCCCATGGCGAAGTTTGTTGGTTATTGGTGTGTCCCGGAATAGGGTGAATATAATCAATAGCCTAGCTAATTACCAAAGATGGTTACCGGATATCACTTGAAGTCGTGTAATCACTTTCTAAAGAAGATTATTCGACCCTATGCCTAGGTTACACGAATAACTCCTTGGGATAAAACCAAGTGTTTGTTCTTGTTTTAGGCACAAAGCAAGAACCCTTCACTTCTAAGTGTTTATTGTTTTTTTGTATTTTTCCATTCAATTGTGATCCCAATTTAAAGGGGAAATACTCAAAACCTAGTCAATGGAATTAATGAGAGATTAATGGCCAATTAATCTATTCTATAACTATCCTTCATAATTTTAAGAATTAGTGGTTACATGACCAAATTAAATGTCGTCATTTAATGCAGTCAAACCTGCCACTTGAATAGGCAAAAGTTGTTACAAACATTTAATGTAGTCAAACTTACCACTTAATTGTTTGTAACCACCCATTCAATCTAACCACTAAAAAATTTAGGGAAATCAATGATGTTAGCCTTAAAATATTGAGTCGAACATGAAGTTCGTTCATTATGTATTTAAGTCTCGGTCAATCAATTAGTTAACGTTGTAATAGGAAAGTATCGGGAATCGGGCTCGATAGTTAATCTAATATTGTATATGTTTCGGGTTTAATCCCAATCAAAACTCGAGCCTGGGTCCTAGTCAAATATCCCGAATGTCACTTAATGTGTCGGGGTATATAAGTAACTTTTCCACCTAGGAAAAGTTAGTAGTTGATTTCATTTTATAATATTTCATTTTTCTCTTTTCTCTTTTCTCTCTAACCTCTCTCTAGTTTCTCTCTCTAGAAATCTTCCCACTCTCTCTTTTCTTGATCTAGATTCGTGTGGTATATGAAGTGAAAGTGTTAATCGGGATCCTACAATTGGTATCAGAGCATCGGGTGGATTGTGATTGAATTTCGTGGCTAGTTTTTTTTTTTTTTGTTCAAAAAATATAGCAACAAAATTCAAAGTTTGATCTTTGTTTGTGGTTAAAGGTGTTAAATATTTGTACTTTCGGGCTTAGAACTATCCCTTGCATCATTACTAGGTGGTTTTAACATCATTTCGTAGCTTTCAAGAAAGTTTGATGATTTTTTCTTGGCTGCGTTTTGACTAACTGAAGGGGTGTTCTTGATTGCGTTTTGCCTCTGCGTTTTGGTTATTGTGTTTTTGCCTCTGAGTTTTGGTTATTGTGTTTTGCCTCTGCATTTTGGGTATTGCGTTTTGCCTGATTGAAGACCCTTATTGCGTTTTGCTTAGGGGAGACTCTGTCCATTTCATTTCTTGGTTGCGTTTTGTCTCAAAAGGTTGAACTGCGTTTTGTCAAAGAAACAACTCTGTGTTTTGACTAAAGACACTGCATTTTGTCCATTGAAAACCCTTGTTTTGAAAACCCTTGTCCATTGAAAACCCTTGTTTTGACTAAAGAAACCGCGCATCAGGTGGTATTTGACCGAATTTGGGAATCTATTAATCATTGTCTAAACATAACAAAACATCAAATCAAACAACAAACAAAGGACTTAAAGGACGAATCATTCAACAAACACATATTAACATCAATCAATTACTCACTTACTGTTTTCTATTGATTTTGTAAAATCCCGTTAATTCACTTATCGGTTTTAATCATAGACGTGTAAAATCCTGTGAACGTGAATTGCATACAAGACCACAACTTCAAGCACATCACATCCACTTAAGATCAAACATTTTTTTCCACGTATAATAAATATTAATTCATTCATCATGTCTACTCCCATTCAACACATCCTCAAAAACGATAGTCAAATGCAAACATACTCATGGCATGCTGGTTCAATATGATGTCACAATGCTTGGACCAGGAAGTTTTTCACAATGGCAGTTTTCATGTTTTCTACGGTACATTGACACGAAACCAAATGCTGAGGGACTAAGAAAAAGCATACTATCTGGTCCCTACGTACCTTTTACTATACTAGTTCAAGCTGTTGCTGCAACGGAAGGTAATCCTGCAATACAACAACATACAACAATTGAAACAGTATTGAACATGACTCCAGAGAACAAAGAACACTTTCTGTTGAAAAGAAAGCAATTTTCTTGCTTTTAACTGGTATTGGAGACTTATATCTATTTCACTGTGATGCTTTGTAAACAGCGGATATGTGATGTGGATAGCCATTGAAAGGCACAACTGTGGTTGGAATCATTGAATGTACAGATGTAAAGACCAATCTGTTCTGGGATTTTGGGAAGTTTATTCCGAGATTGGAGATATCATTGGTGTCGTATTACTTACAGTTTTATAAACTGATGAATGAGTTGACAAGGAACAACTTGCAAGTTACTACAATGCAAGTGAACGTTCAATTTCTTCAACCAGAATGGTCAAGATTTGTGACGGTTGTCAAGCAATCAAAAGAAATAGACACCATCTCATATCACACACTTCTTTGCATTCTGAAGCAGTATCAAAAATGAAGTCCATGATATCTGTGCTGAGAGAAGAATAGCCAAAAGTCAATCCATTGCCACTTCTTGCGGTTGCTCAACCATATTCAGATAATTACTATCAAGCACCAAAACCTCAAAGATCTAATGCAACATCATCTTCTACATGACCAAGTGCATCTACCAGACACAAAGGCAAAGAGATCGCCCCAAACAATTACAACCTCATCTGAGTCAGTGTCTGAAAAAAGACAATGATCTGAACAAGCTGGAGGGATAAGGATATGTATGCAAAAGAATTTGGCACTCCTTGCAAAGTATTTCAAAAGGCTCTACAAACCTACCAACAACAACCTTCGAACTTCTTCAAACTCTAGGAACAAGACTGAAGATACCACACCAAGGTATAACAACGACAATCAGTCAGGGCAGTTTGGGAATCAAAGGACAATGACAGTTGCTGGGACTAGGGAAACTGTAGGCAGTCCGGTAGTGCAACAAACAGGGATACAGTGCTTTAACTGCAAGGGATTTGGCCACTATGCAAAGGAATGCAGGAAGCCAAAGCGTGTTAAAGACTACTCGTATCACAAGGAAAAGATGATGATGTGCAAACAAGCTGAACAAGGTGTTCCACTACAAGCTGAGCAAGCTGATTGGCTAGCGGACACGGATGAAGAGATTGATGAACAGGAATTGGAAGCACATTACAGTTTCACGGCAAAGATTCAGGAGGTCTTACCAAAAGAATCCAGTTCAACTGAACAGCTATTGGAACAGGTACAAAACAATGATGAAAATAATATGTTTGCCAATGAAAGACAACATTGTGAGAATAATACTACAGAATGTGCTGATGAGCGTGCTGCGCTTGCTAATTTAATTGCAAACTTAACTCTTGATATAGAGGAAAACAAAACGATTTTAAAGCAATTAAAGAAAGCAAACACATCATTGACTCAAGAACTATAGGAGTGCAAAACTAACCTTGATGAGACTAGTAGGGCTCTGGGGGAGGCAACTAGTTGTCGGGATAGTTGTCTTATTGCACTTCAGAACAAAAACAGAATAAGGTTTGAGAAGTACAAAGCCGTATAACACGGACGATTGATTTATGACTCTCATAACAAAGTTAAATGAAACTCAGGACTATTAACTCGTAAAGACATTAAACATAAAACGAAGGTTTAAAAAACAAAAGGCCTATGAAATTTTCAGTTTGTCAATCAAAAACATGATGAATTAGTTAAAAAAAAGGGAGCATTTAACAAAGCCCACAATTTGATAGGTCAACTCAAAGAGACAACACACTAATGTCATTTCGATTTAAAAGGTTTAAGGAAAGAAGAAATATAAATTGACAAGATGATTGAAATGGACAAACAATTAATGTTTTTTGAAACGAAATTGTTTATACTCAGTAATCAGTCAATCAAACCGTTCATCTGTTAGCACCCATATTGCCACGACATATAATGGGTAAGAAACCCAACCTTTGCTAATCAAGGTACCATCAAGAAAGCCAAACCAAAAAGCCCTGTTTTGTATGAGATCCCATAAGGATACTTTTTGATCTTGCAAACTGATATTTCCCCCAATAGGGAAAGAGACCATGACGTCTTTGCAAATGAGAGTAGAATCACCTCCACACTCAGACAACGACAAGATTATGTTAAACCATATGATTATACACAAAACAGAAAAGTCCATTATGAAATTTTCAAAGCACCCTCACGGGGAGTATCTTTTCAGTTGGAAAACGCGTAATAGAAGTAAGAAGTACAAATGTGGAGAAAACCGTTTGTTAGAACAAAACCAAACATTGCTAAAAACGTTGCCTTTCTACCCGTTTCGAAATCCATTAGTAAAAGTAGACAAGTTTTTAACGACATGACATTTAACATCAATCATTTTAGAACGATTTGTGAACAAGCTTGGTCTAATACTAGTAGTTATTTTCGGAGTGCCAAACTGCTCAAGATATGGAGTTTTGTGGAAAAAAACCTTATTAATGCCTCTTTCATAAAATTCACAAATGATCTATCTTATCGTTTTTAACATGAACTAAGTAAAACGGAAAATTCATGAAGAATTATGAGTACAGTGAGAATCCCTTGGAAAAAGAGGTGACGAACTTGATCTGAAAAGGCTGATTTTCAAACATTATATGATCAACTTCTGTAAGATGTGTGTCCAAAAGATGATATATGTTCAAATTTTGCATTATCTGTCTGATTTAAAATTGCATATGCTGATTACAATGCTTGTTATCATCATAAAGTCAAAGAATGTGAATGTCCTATGCACAAAAGCTTTCGAAACAAACAGTGAATCTTTTAACAAAGAAGTACATAAAAGCTTTTGAAGAGTTTTGCTAAACCTTGAAAACCACGTCAATTATCTCTTGAACCATGATTTAACAACAATGTAAAGAATAAAAGAAAAACAACGTCAGTTTGCATGGAAAACTTATACAAAATATTTCGAAAAGAAACGTGAACAATATCATGAATACAGGATTTTGAAAGCTCAAATGCAAGACAAGAACATAGCCATCAGTGAGTTAATAGAAACTCATTTAGAATTCAAAGGAAAAGTCTGTGTGAAACTCAGTTTGATAGAACCATCTGTTGTTCGACAACCAAATCTCAACGGATACCAAAACCATCACAGCTTTATGAAACCGACTATCTTATTCAATTCTCCTTGAAATGAGAATTCACTCTTCAAACGAAACAGTCGTTTAATAAAACTAATGTGTCGGATGGTTTGTTTAAACCAGTCACTCAACAGAATTTGCCTCAGAATAGAAAACAAGCAGGAATACACTCGAATGTGCTTAAACCCAGGAATGACTCTCACACAACCACAAACTACCCCAATAACACAAATATAGAAACCACAGTAGCCTCATTGCTTCTAGGATACTAATCCCACGTGGTCTAAAATCTTCAGGTAGTAAATCACACTACTAGTGTTATCAGACCACAGCTAATAGCTATCAAGTTTAAGGAGGATAAGGTTCGTGCCAAACAATAGTCAAGTGAAGTTTAAAAGGCAGGCAAGTATAAGACCATCATAGGATTTCTAGTATTTCTAAGAAAACCATCGAACTCTGTCAACTGCGTGTAAAGACAGTTCAAACCTCTAGAACTTTCGAAGTGAGATGATATTTGGCTAAATGTGGAAAATGTGTGTTGTAATTCTAATCATGAGGCTTTGTGTTTTCTAATACTTAAATGACGTGAATGCTAGAACTAAGGAAAGGCCTAAGTAGTGCCTATTAGTGCAAGTAAACCCAAAGATAAAAGCAAACAAATCTGTTGCAACACCTACCCATACAAAACATTGCATCAATAACCAAAATTCAGAAATTCCAAGAGTAACCATAAAGGAGTTGCATGAGAATACAAATCTGGAATGGGAAAAAAAATGGTGGATAGCAAGAAATGTCCATACAGGATATAAATGGACACTAAAACCACATAGAATCCTCACACCAAGATATTGAAGCCTAAAATTCAGGAAAAGAGGATGTATCAACAAGTAGATATAAGTCACCACTAAATGACATAATCTTTAGATTACTAAGTCTTGAAGATAACAAAATCATTCGAATCCAATGTTGTCCAATTTTCCCACATCGTCCTCTAATTCTCTAGCAGATTGTTCATCTCCATCCTAACATTGTTGACTCTATATGCACAAAGCAACATGACACGGACAATCTTCAGCTGTTTGTGTAATTTTAGAGAAATTTCTGGTACTGTTCGATTGGAAATGATCAATTTTGCTCCAATTCTTGGTTAAGGAGATCTGAATCAAGGAAATGTGACCACGATCAAACGGTTTATTACGTCGAAGGCCTCAAATCAAATCTTTTCCTCTCTGGTGGTGGTTCTCGGTTGGTCAATTCTGATGCGCATTCGTTATTTGAGTTTGCTGTTACAGGTATAAGTCTAACTTATTATGTAGAGATCTTTAGGGAAAACGATTTACTAACTGGTAATTCTGGATCCGATCTCTACACAATATCTAACATACTCAAAAGCAAAAACAACACTTCAACATCTCCAATCGTGTTCATGGCTAAAGCGTCACCGACTCAAGCATGGTTTATGGCATTCGAACTTTCTCAAACTATCTTTATGATTACACACCTACTCTAAAAAAGAAATTGTGACAGCTTACCTAAGTTGAAATATGTCCCAAGGATCAACTTTGTCCTTCCTTGTGAAATGAGAAAAGCAAAAAGAAGCGTCATTTAAGGCAAGAAGCTGTTCAAGTTCCAAAAGAAGGCTGAACTTGCTTTCACCATGACTTGTGTGGTCCAATGCGGGGTTGCAAGCATAAATGCTGAAGAAAATATTGTCAGGTGATATGATTGATGACTAATCAAGATACACTTGGACTCTTATTTCTACAATCCAAGGATGAAACACCTGAAGTTCTTAAGACTTCCTCATTGAATGATCACCGCAAATCTTCAAGCTCAAGTTATACGTCCGTACGGACAGAGGCACAAAGTCGTAAACAAGGACACATCCCAGTGCTTATTTCAAAGAAGAAGGCATTGAACATCAGACTTCCATACGCTCGAACAACCTGAACAGGAACGGCGTTTGTTGAAAGACGGAACCGCACTCTTGATTGAGGCTGCTCGAACAAATGCTCTCAGCTTTCTAAGCTTCCTATTATCATTTTGGGTATGAAGCAGTTGCAGACCGCATGCTATACACAGATCAGTCATTCATCATAGTCGGCTCATGGAAAGATGGCGTACACATCATTAAGACATGAATTACCTTCAATAAAACAATCTTCACATCTTTAGTAGCCATTTGGTTACACTAAACTAGAGATGGGGAAAATTTAGATAAGATGAAAGACAAAGGGATCTATGTGTCATGGTGGGATATTCTACACTCATTCGAAACGAAGGTATATCGGTTTTCAACAAGAGAGCACGCTTAATTGTTTGAGTCCATTCATATTAAGTTTGATGAAATCACAAAGAAATGATGTCTATCACAACATTTCAGACCTCGCACCACAACGACAAGAAATGTAAATGTTGAAATGTCCTCTTCATGGCCCTCGTACCCCCAAGTACAAAAGGCGTCAGATTATACAACACTGACCCCGGCCCCCAAGACAAAATGTTGTTCCTCTACAAACAAAAAAAAAGACAGATTCGCACATCAAGGGATGGAATTTCTCTTTATCCTTTAATTGAAGAGATATTACACTCCAACACAAAAAACGGCTCCGCTTGAGGAAACAACAATGATCACAGCGCATCGAATGCAATCAATTTTCAATATCTTAATTTATCATCCTTTTGTACACGGTAACAAGAAATTGGTGAGTCTTCCACAATGCAACATTGAAATACCGGAGTGCATTCATTTCAACCATAAAGTCATGATTACCGATGGACCAGAGATCATCCATTAGAACAAGTTCGTGGAAATCCAACCATGCCAGCTCAAACAAGACGATAGCTTGCCACAGATCCTAAAATGTGTATGTTCAAGCTCACGGTGAGCATTGTTGAACCGAAGAACATTAAGGAGGCAATGGTTGATTCTGCATGGATCGAAGCAATGCAGGATGAACTTCATCAGTTCAACCGACTAAAAGTCTGGGAACTAGTCGACCAAACCACTTTTGGCAAGAATGCTATAAAGCTAAAGTGGTTATGAAAGAACAAAAAAGATGAAGATCGAGAATGTAATTCGCAACAAAGCACGACTGTAGCTAAAGTTATGCTCATGAAAGAGGTAATTAATTAGAAGAAAATCATTTGCACCAGTTCTCGCATTGGAAGCAGTTCGTGAATTTCGTTGCCTACGCTGCACACAAGTCTTTTCCAATCTATCATATGGACGTGAAAACGGCATTTGTCATAATGGTCACTGAAGGATGACAACAAGGCTTATCTATGCGATTTGCTTAGCCAGAAGGTTTCGTTGCTCCAGATCATCCAGAAAAAGTCTACACTTCTGAGGAAAGCTATGTATGGATTAAAGCAAGCTCTAAAGACCTGGTATGATAATCTAACCAAACTTCAATGATGTCCAAGCAGTCTTTACTAAAGGAACAACTGCACCAATTATTTTCTTTATTCAAGATAAAATACTGGGGAAGATATTCTACTAGTGCAGATTTACGTTGAAGACTATAATTTTTGGGTCAACAAACCTGAATATCAAAACTACATCATTTTTAAAAGTTAATGCACATAATTTGAAATGTCCGTTAATGGGGGAGATGAAATTATTTTTAGGACTTCAGATCCAACCAGTACCCAAAGGTATTTTTATACACGTCAGGCCAAGAACGCTTTAGAAATATTGAAAAAGCATAATATTGAAATTGTCACACCATTGGGTAACCATTGGCTACTAAACCAAATCTAGATGTAGATGGTGGAAGAAACCCGTAGACCAAATCTGATTATCGTAGTAAGATCGGGTCACTCATGTTTTACTTGAAACACCTAGATACCAGACTAGTGCAAGCAGATATGTTATTGTGCACGTATCAAGCACTACCAACACAAAAAGGACCTTCAAGGAGTTAAAAGAATCTTTAAATACCTAAAGGTACCAATAACATGGACTCCTGGTATCACTCTCTACAGAATTACTCGCTTTAAAACTAACACCTTTTCAACGCTGATCATGCCCGGATGCCTTTGATACCTGAAAGCACTTCTGGCTGGATAACAGTTCCTTGTGATAAAAACTAGTAAGTTGGATGTCAAAGAAATAGAACTGCACTACAAAGTCTTTATGCAGAAGCATAGTACGAGGCGTTAATCTGCAAGTTGTGCTCAAGTAATGAGGATGAAGGCACAGCTTCAAGATGTATGGCTTCAATACTAACAAAATACCTTTGTACACTTTGCGTCTCTCATCAGCCATAGCAATAACATTCAACCCCGTACAACATTGCGCGAACAAAGCACATCCAAACTCGATATCATTTCGAAAAGGAACGGTTGAAAATGGTATAAATATGACCTAAGTATGTTGTCATAATGGAATACCAATTAGCTTTACTATATGTCTACGAAAGCCCTTCCTGAGTATTGGTTAAGTATCTTGTCAAAAGGGAATTGGTATGAATGTTAGACTCAGCTGATCGGAGGTTCTAACAAATGGGACTGCTTGAATATCATCTACAACAAACCATCACCCTGTAACATATTTTTGAGAAAAGAAAAATACAAAAATATAAAACTTCAAAAAGAACATACAAAATCAAAAAACAGAAAATTTCCAAAAAGATTCTTCACGACATGTCCCCATTAGAATCGCTAACATTTCCGTGCTTAAAATGTCGAATAACATTGACACGGTGAGTAAAATGATGTTCGTAGCGAGAGTTGCAAATAGATAGCATCAAAACATTTCATTATCTAATACTATACCAAATGGCTTATGTGCAATATCAGTACATAACCACAAAGACCATATCATATAAATGAAGGTTTAAACTTATCCTCACAACGAGAAAATAACGTTTCATTTCTCGCTCTTGAGCTGTTCTTACAAACATTAATGATTTATAGCTCAAGAAAAAGGATAGTGTACGTTTCAGTGACCTTACCCTTAGCGTTAGAAGAGAAGTCCACTAACATTTGGTTTTTCAAAAAAGTTGAACACAATTTTTAATATTTTCTCTATGACAAATCAAAATCCTTATCAAAATTGTGTGATTCAACTACTCGCAACCCTCTCAAAGTTTTCAAAAACACCACCACAATTCTCAACAGATCGGTCCTATATTGGAGGTGGAGTTTTTTCGGAAAAAACAAGGTTTGATGGTCTTGGGATACATCACACAACGACAATTCGTTATTGTATCAATAACATTATCAAAATGTTCCAAACCATTCAGCTAATAATAATTTCTCCCACGAAATTTTCAAGACAAAAATTTTAATCAAAAGGTATTTCAAAAACAAGTGTTTAAAATTTTAAAAATAAGGGAGAAAATTTATTAAAATATGATCTATTTTACTCAATGGCCTGAAACAGAAGAAAAGGTTTTATGGATCGAGCTTATAACCCAACAAAACATCTTAAAATACACGACGATTCTGACAGTCTCTCTAAAAAGGTGGTTAGGTTAGGAATCAATCCTATGATCCAACCAGAACCGGAGGATCTACCCAAGGATAATCCAAAGTTAGAAATAGCAGTCCTTAGGTATGATTGGAGATGAATGTATAAGGGAATAATGCCGACTAAGATTGAGCTAACACTGGAACAATCACAACAAATATGTAGTAATGACGTCTGGTAAGCATTTAAGAAAGGCGTTGAAGGAAATAAAAAGAAATTTATGGGTAAAGGTTCTAAAGAGATAGAAGCCCTCCACACAACTTAAGGCAGAAACCAGTGTCCAATACATATGCTGTCAGAATCACAAGTTGATTGCTGACATTGAAAATGACATCCATGGACCCAGTGATGCAATGCATCAACCCTTCCCTATCCATTTCGAGTTTATTCTCACCACAGAAACTTGTCTCATTTTTCAGCTGAGATACACACTAATCTATTTGACAACATCATTCGAGATCCGATGATATTGAATAAAGTGGCAATATGCTCCAGCCTCCGAGTACTAAAACCAAAATGCACTAATCGATTCTAGACCCAAGATCAATCTAAATCCGTAAGGTACCACACACTAACACATTTCAAACCAATTCTAAAGCGAACATCTATAATTAATACTCGAGAATAAAATAACGACCTGAATTTGACGGATTGTCACAGCATTTCCCCCTAAAAAGGATCTTCGTCCTCGAAGATCAATTCGTCTTGTCGCCCGTTTCTTATTAAAATCAAAGAGATGAGGATATTTCTTCCACATCTGATCCTCCCATTCCCAAGTCTATTCCGGTCCACGACTCTAGTTCCATCGAACTTTAACTATAGGAATCCGACTTTGCTTAAGTTGTTTCACTTCTCTATCCATGATTTCGATAGGTTCTTCGATGAAATACAACTTCTCGTCGATCCTTATTTCGTCAAGAGGAATAATAAGATCTTCATCCGATAACACTTCTTCAAGTTCGAACATGGAATGTATTATGTATTCCTTGAAGCCCTCGGGGTAATTCCAGTTCATATGCCTCCGGACCTACTCTTGATAAAATCTTGAATGGTCCAATATAACGGGGACTTAATTTCCCATGTTTTCCAAATCGAACAACACCTTTCCACGGTGATACTTTCAGCATAACTTTGTTACCCACTTTGAACTCCAAAGGTTTACGTCTCACATCCGCATAACTTTTCTGTCTGCTACGAGCAGCCAATAATCGGTTCCTGATTTGCACAATCATCTCTGTCGTTTCACGAATCATTTCTGGTCCTGTGAGTTGGGCATCTCCAACCTCACTCCAACATACAGGAGATCTACATTTCCTTCTGTATAGAGCTTTGAAAGGTGCAGCTTTAATACTAGCGTGATAACTAGTATTATATGAGAATTCAGCTAAAGGTAAGTGCTTATCCCAGTCACTACCAAAGTCAATTACGCAAGCACGCAACACATCTTCCACTGTCTCTATCGTTCCTTCACTTGACAATCAGTTTGAGAATGATAAGCAGTGCTCATATCCAAATTCATCCCTAATGACTTTTGAAGGGATCTCCAAAAATCCGGATACAAAACGAGGGTTTAGGTCCGAAATAATTGACACGGGCACCCCGTGCCTACAAACAATCTCCTTCAAATAACATCGAGTCAACTTCTCCATTTTAAACTTCTCATTCATCAGAATCAAGTGAGCAGATTTAGTCAATCAGTCACAATGACCCAAATCGAGTCATATCCAGATGATGTTCTTTGAAGCTTTGAAATGAAATCCATTATTATTCTCTCCTACTTCCAAACAGGGATTTCAGGTTATTGTACTAATCCTGACGGTTTTTGATGTTCGGCTTTGACTTTAGCACAAGTCAAGCACTTACTAACATAAGTCGCAATGTCAGCCTTCATATTCGGCCACCAGTATAACTTCTTCAAATCATGGTACATTTTGTCTGATCCAGGATGGATGGAATATTTTAATTTATGAGATTCCCACATGATTAGGTCTCTCAATCCTCCAAATAATGGTAACCATACTTATCCTTTCAGACATTTCGTACCATCGGGTCTAACTTCGAATGGCTCTCCTTTGCCAAGAAATCCTTCGGCTCTAATATTCCCCTTCTTGCACGCTTCAACTTGTGCATTTCAAATTTGTTCGGGTAAATTATTATGCACTGTCACAACCAAAGCACGCACTCGAATCGGCTCTTTATCCTTCATGCTCAACGCATCAGTGACAACATTCGCCTTCCCTGGGTGATAACGGATAACACAATCGTAATCACTCAGAGGTTCAATCCACCTACGCTGCCTCATGTTTAGCTCTTTTTTTGATCCAAAATATATTGTAGAATTTTGTGATCGGTGTATACCGTACACTTAGTGCCGTAAAAATAATGTCTCCATAATCGAAGAGCAAAAACCACCGCTCCCAATTCCAAGTCATGGGTCGTCTAGTTTTCTTCATTCTTTCTAAGTTGTCTAGAGGCGTACGCAATCACCTTTCCTCGTTGCACAACACAGCTCCAAATCCTTTAAGGGATGCATCACAATACACAACAAAGTCTTCGCTTCTATCGGGTAGTGATAATATTGGCGCACTACATAATTTCAGCTTCCAATGTTTGAAATGCCTCCTCTTTGTCGTTTCCCCATACAAACGGCTTATTTTTCTGAGTGAGTTAGTTAATAGTTTGGATATTAGATATAACTCGTTAATAAACCTTTGATAATAACCTGCCAAACCCAAGAATTGTCGCACTTCTGTTGGTGTCATCGGTGCAGGCCAATTTCTAATGGCTTCAATCTTCGCAGGATCAATATGAATTCCACTACTATCAATCACATGGCCAAGGAATTGTACATAATCAAGCCAAAAATCACACTTCGAAAATTTTGAGTGCGATTTTTTACTCTTTAGCAAATTCAAGATAGTCTTCAAATGTTCATAATATTCTTCTTTATTTTTGGAATAAATCAGAATGTCATCAATGAACACGATCACAAACTTATCAAGATACGGCTTGCATACGTGATTCATTAAGTCCATGAATACTGCAGGTGCATTAGTCAGCCCAAAAAGGCATTACTTGAAACTTATAATTTCTGTATCGAGTTCTAAATGCAATAATTGGAATGTCCTCTTCGCGGATACAAAGTTGATGATAACCATACCACAAGTTAATCTTCGAATCTACACTAGACCCTTGCAGTTGATCAAATAAGTCATTAATCCTCGGTAAT
The DNA here is from genome assembly GCA_026074375.1 of Tanacetum coccineum. Classification (NCBI taxonomy): domain Eukaryota; kingdom Viridiplantae; phylum Streptophyta; class Magnoliopsida; order Asterales; family Asteraceae; genus Tanacetum; species Tanacetum coccineum. The sequence goes on from BQNB010084744.1 coordinate 28,085, forward strand.
GGATATCGATTCTTGATCGTCAACTTATTCAGTTCGCGGTAATCAATGCACATTCGGAACGATCCATCCTTCTTCTTTACGAACAATACCGGAGCTCCTCATGGTGACTAACTTGGTCGAATAAAATCTTTCTCTGTCAACTCTCTTAGTTTCTCGGACAACTCCTTTAATTCGGATGGTTCTAAACGATATGGCGCACGTGCCACAAGTACAGCACCGAGGATAAGATCAATACGGAACTTAACTTCCCTAGGTGGCGTTATTCCAGGTAAATCTTTAGGAAATACCTCAGGAAAATCTTGGATAACAGGGACATCTTCTAATCGCTTCTCTTTTGGTTCTTGCTCGATTACTTGAGCTAAAAATAGCTCACCACCTTTCTCGATATACTTTTGAACTTTAATACAAGAAACGATCTTCAATCGGGAATTATTTCTATCACCTTCGATAACCAACGTCTTACCTTACAAGGGAATCCTAGCTTTTTTTACTCACCACATAAAATAGTGGCATCATATCGTGATAACCAATCTATCCCAATAATGATATCAAAACCTCCTAGTTCAATAACCATTAA
>BQNB010084745.1:8671-28661 GCA_026074375.1 Tanacetum coccineum
ATTTAATCAAATTCATCGGCTTGGATTTGGATCCATGCTCGTCCTTTTGAGCAATCGACAACTGAGTCTGAAGATAAGCAACATCTGTTCTCCTTGGCCTTATTGTGCAGTTCCTAGCATAATGGCTCACTCCTCGGCACTTGTAACACATGATCTAATTTGCATTGCTCCCATTACCATTGTTCCCAGTCCTTACAGCTACCCTATTCCCATTCCCATTCCCATTCTGATTTACAATCCTTGGAACAACAATTAGCCCATTCTGATTACCAACATACCCTGATTTTGTATTGTATTATGCCCAATTTGATTCTCTGCAATCTGCCCTACATTATACACAATCAGATTCCCTGAATTCTACCCCATATGAATCCCTGCATATTGTCTAAATTGGTTCCCACGGTTACCTCTGTTAATACCAATAATGCCTAAAAACGTTATTTATATTTTTCAACTACTCTACATTTTGAAGATGACAAAATGTAAAAACGTCTACGATAAAAATAAACGTTTACGCGTTATTAATCGTAAATTTTTATTTCAACGAAAATTACTTAAGGTATAAATAAACAAATCATTAAACATGATTAGTGGTCAAGAAAATATATTTTCTTAACCATTAATTTTCTATAAAAGTTTTTTACAAAAATAAAAATATGCAAAATATTTTTATTTATAAAAGAAATGTTTTATTTATATATAAAAATTCAAATATGGTTTTCACTCCAAAATAGAAGCTTCTACACTAGATTTAACCTTCTCCGCTAAAAGATAAAAATGGGAGCGTCTACTAGGGGCGGGCCCCAGATATATCTGGGACCGCCGCTAGGAGATGTTGCCATTTGCTGGCGATAAATACTGCACCAATTTTTTAGATCTCTTTCTCTCACTAAAACCTTCTTTCTCTTTCTAAATCTCTTGATCACTATCATAGTTTAATCTTGTTTCAAGTGATCTAATCTCATCTTCTTCTTTTTTCTATCAAGTGTAAGAGAAGAACACTCGTATTCGCCAAGAAACGAAGTGTTATAGATTAGTGATTTCTCCTCTATTCTTCTAAGATCCAAACATCTATTTTCTTGATCTTGTGTGTTGGTTAGTATTTTAGTCCGTAAAATACATCAGTGAAGTGGTAGATTGGTTCTAGCTAAGATTAGGACTCGACATTTAGCTTAGTATCGGAAAACAAAGTAAGCGATGTGTAAACAGTTTTCTCCGCCTAAAGGGAGATTTTGACATAGTGAAATCTCGAGTCGGATACTCGAAGAGTGAAGTAGGGCGAAGAAGAGCTTCGTAGCCGAACCACTATAAATCTCGGTGTTATGGTTTGATTGTTCTTTCTCTTAACTCTTATCTTTTACTTACCCTTTACATTTATTGTTTGTATTGTGATTGTGTTGCAAGTAGTTAGATATATTGGTTGTTCATATCGTTGATTCATCTTGCATATACTCGAATCTAAAGATTTCATAAGCAAAGTTTCAAAACGTTAATTAACCTGTAACTATTCAACCCCCTTTCTAATTTCCACAATTGATATCAGAAGCCAAGGTCACTCAAGATTTTTTAAATATATTGTATTTTAAAGCTTGGATCGATCTATAGATTCCGAAAAATAACTAGAAGGGAAATCTATGCAATGACTACCACTTTTTGAAAGCGATACTTTTATCTATTAGAAAAATATATTCGAAACGTATGTAAAATCAAAAGATTTTAATCTTTGGCATGTTATTACCAACGGTGATTTTCAACCCATTCAAAATAATCCGGAAACGAAACTAGATGACGTTATCCCTTTTGAAAATCAAAATGATGAGCTTAAGAAAAGACTTGCGAAAAATAATGAAGCTAAAATGGTTATTTACAATGCTTTGCCTAGAAAAGAATATGAAAGAATTTTCATGTGTAATATGACAAAAGAAATTTGGAAAACTTTGTTAATCACCCATCAAGGTAATAGCCAAGTCAAAGATAACACGATTGACCTTTTGGTACAACAATATGACAATTCGTCATTTCCATTGACGAATCTATAGATATTGTTTTGCTAGATTTAATACCATTATTACTAGTCTAAAAGCTCTTGATGAAGGTTACTCTAGCAAAAACTATGTTAGGAAGTTTCTTAGGGCTCTACATTCTAAATGGAGAGCAAAGGTCGCGGCGATTGAAGAGTCAAAAGACTTGACATCACTGTCTCTTGATGAACTCATCGGGAACCTTAAAGTTCACGAGATGATCATCAAGAAAGCTTCCAAAATAGTCCAAGCTAAAGGAGAAAGGAGATTTCTTGCTTTAAAGGCTAAGAAGGAATCTAGCAAAGAAAATGTTCGACTTCCAGAAGTGAAGACGAAGAGTACGCCATGGCGGTTAGAGACTTCAAGAAGTTCTTCAAGAGAAGAGGAAGATTCGTAAGACAACCACGAAATGATAAAAAGACGTTCTAAAGAAGACGAGATAACAAGAACGGAAAAAGTGATAGGAAATGCTTTAGATGCGGTCATCCAAATCATCTTATCAAAGAATGTCTGAAACCACCGAAGGAAAAGAACCAAAGAGCATTCGTCGGAGGTTCTTGGAGTGATAGCGGTGAAGAAGATGATGAAAAGGATAAAGACGAGACATGTCTCATGGCTCAAGCATCTAGTGAGGTATATTCCGAATCCTGTTACTTTAGTGATGAAAACTCATCAATATATGACTTTTTTTTAGATAGTGAATATGATAAATTATGCAAGACGAGTCTGAAAATAATCACTAAGAATAAACATTTAAAAAGTGTTATAAACAAGTTAGAAAAAAAACTTAGTGAATTAAAAGAAAAGTTGTCTAAACTCGAGAATAACAAGGGAGTTGATCTCGAATGTATAAAGTGTCAAATACTTAAAATTAATAACGAAAATCTTAAAGATGAAGCTTTTAAGATAACTCAATTTGAAAAGAGTACACATTCTTTAAATGAAATGTTGGTTAATCAAAAACCCTTTGGAGATAAATCGGGTTTAGGGTTTAACTCATTTGAAGTATCATCTAGCGGGACTAAGGAAATAAAATGTTGGGTTCGGTTTGAGATGTTGAAGTTCCTTCACCATTAGCTCTTCAGGTCCTTAGAAGATTGGGAAGTATCTTCACTTCAGTGTATGCAGCGGTACAAAAACTGAAGAAGGCCCTTGGTTGGAGCATCAGTTCAGCTTGGTTGACAATTCTAAGCTGAACGTAGTCTATCTCCTTAACAGAAGCTGAAACATAAGTTTCACTTCTAGAAGGTTTATAAGGCGGGAAAAAGATTGATTTATGCCAAAAGGAATAAAGCAATCTCCATTAGAAAAGGTGCTTCTAAAGTCAGTAGAGAAGTACATTCGCTTTTCCTCAAAGGACTATACCTGGTACTCTAAAGTATGTTAACATTTAATATTATCTCAACCACCCATTCGATGTGTGACACAAGTACTAGGTTAACTTGTAAACCCTAATATCTTTGCCTATAAAAGGAAAGAGATTCTCAGAGTAAATGTTATCTCTTCCAATTAATGTGAAAACACATTGAAGAGTTCATTTATCTCTCAAACAAACTGACTCATACCACTAAAAGCTTAAGCTTCAGTTTTGGTCATAACAAGTTTGTTTTCTTAAACTTTTAACATAGGTTAAAGTTTAAGTTTGAAGGAGATAACACCTTAATTGTCATTCAACCACCTTGCTATTCCGCAAGCAAGGTGTGTCATAGATTCTTTATTTGATTCTAATAAAAGTCTATACGTTGAAAAGTACTTTTATATGTTTTAAACTTGTTCTTTATATTGTTTATAAATATTTGTTTAAAACTCACTTTGTTGCTATGGAATCTGATTAGTTTAAAGTTGATGAACCTTATATCAGATTCCAGGGGACCAACAAGTGGTACCAGAGCCTTCTGGTTTATAAAATCTTATAAAAAAGAGGTTATATAAAGGCTCAAAGATTTTTAAAATCAAGATCCATCTTAAATGGCATCAGTAGAGGTACCATAAACTCTTGAGTATAGGGGTGGCCAACTTAATGCTGCTCCTGTACTAGAGGTGGAAAATTTTACAAATTGGAAAAAGAGGTTTATTTGGGTTTTCTTATTCAAGTTGTGTATGGATTCTTAGTGGGATAACATGTGGTATCAATCGCCAAGGGGTGTTTAGTGTTTGTTTTGTGGTTAATAACCTCAAATTCGTGGCTTATTTGTTTAAAAGTTTAGCTTTTTGAAGGTTTATAGTCTTGTTCTTGGTTCTCTTTGATCTTACGTTTGTGATGTTAAAGTTTATGTTTTTATAGTTGCTATAGCCTTCTAGTACCAAGTTGTACAAAAGAAGCCAAGCAAAAACCTTCAAAAGGGTGAATTTTAGGTGAAAAACCACGTCTTTCTAAGTAGAGAGTTAAGGTACTGTAGCAGTGAGTTGTTGGTCGTATTGTAGCAGAGAGTTGTTGGTCGTACTGTAGCAGAGAGTTGTCTTTTTGTGCAGGTGTTGTAGCAGGGAGTTAAGGTACTGTAGCAAAGAGTTAAGGCAACGAGTTAAGGTACTGTAGCAACGAGTTAAGGTACTGTAGCAGAGAGTTAAGGCAGCGAGTTAAGGTACTGTAGCAGAGAGTTAAGGTACTACTAGCGAATTGAAGCAACGAGTTACAAGTACTACTAGTGAATTGAAGCAGCGATTTACAGGTACTACTAGCGACTTGCTGTAGCGAGTTACAGGTACATTGAAGACAAATTTCTAAGGTCAAAGTCAAACATTATGCTGCCCAAATCTTTTTACAGTAGCGAGTTGTCAATGACTCTAGCGGTTTGTTAGAAAAAATAGCGAGTTGTCAAAGATTCAAGCGAGTTGTCAAAATTGGCAGCGTTTTGATAAACTTAATACTTCCAGCGATTTGAGTAAGTTCTAAAGGCAACGGTTTGGTGTTCACTGCCAGCGGTTTACAAACTGTTTGAAAACTTTGAATTTCTCGAACCTTGTTTTATTGGACTTTGGACTTTAATTAACCGTAAACTTTGGACTTAAAACGTTAATTAATTAATCAATCATCAAACCTCAACTTCAAATCAATTATTCATTCATGGTTGTTCTATTGATTTTGTAAAATCTCGACAAGTAATTCTTTTTCCTCTTGGTTTTAATCATAGAGTTATAAAATCCTATGGAAGTTAATTGAATTCATTTTAAACCACAATCCAATCAACACTTCATAACAATTAAGATCCGATATTCATTCATAACAAAATCAAAATGTTAAATACCAATAACAATTTGCAAACTCAAACATTGAATGCTCTTTACAATGCTATCATGGAAGCAAGTGGTAAAGACCATCCACCAATGTTAGCACCGAGTAATTACGGTCAATGGAAATCCAGAATCAAAAGATACATCGACACCAAACCTAACAATGAACTCATCTACTATTGTCTCTAAAATCCACCCTACAAGTTTAAATGGACTGAAAAGACCGTTCTAGTTACTGAAGGTAGTTCAGAAACCACTACAGAAGGGTATATGGAGAACTACAAGAATGTTTCACAAGACATGCGGGATCAATTGAATGTTGAAGCTGAAGTTGTTCAAATAATTCTCAAAGGGATAGATAACGATATCTACTCCACATTTGATGCTTGTCCAAATGCATGTAAAATGTAGAAAGCCATTGAAAGGTTGAAACAAGGTGAATCAATCAACGTTCAATATCTTGAAACTAATTTATATTGAGAGTTTAGAAAATTCACATCACGGGATGGTGAATCACTTGAATTGTAGTACTCAAGGTTCTACAAAATGATGAATAAGCTAGTCAGGAATCAGTGTGATGTTACGAATCATCAAGTGAATGTTTAGTTCTTACTTCAACTATAACCAGAATGGCAAGGGTTTGTGACACTTGTTAAGCAGAGTCAAGAGCTGAAGACTATCTCTTATCACAAACTTTATGACATCCTAAAGCAACACCAAAATGAAGTCAACGAGATAAGAGCTAAAAGACTAGCACGTACTGCTAATCCACTTACACTTGTTGCTCAACAACAACTAGTTTACCATCCTCAAAACCATCCTAATCACAACACTCAATATTCCTCCACCAGATCACAACAAGCTACCAGAAACTAAGGAAAAGCAATTGTCAACTCTTCTGCTCCTATTTATAATCAAGAACCTGCCACGGTTACTGAAGATAATGAAATGTCAAAGGAAAAGGAGATTGATAAACTCATGGCTTTAATTTCTCTCTCGTTCAAGAAAATCTACAAACCTACCAACAATAACCTTCGAACTTCATCAAACATCAGCAGAGCTAATCAAGATAATTCTCCAAGAATCAACAGAGGAACTAGGTATGATAATCAGTGGGTAGTTAATGTTGCTGGGGCTAGGGAAAATGTAGGTACTCAGGTTGTGCAAAAGTCTGGGATTTAGTGTTATAACTGCAAGGAATATGGGCATGTATCAAGGGAATGTCAGAAACCGAAACGAGTAAAGGATGCTGCTTATCACAAGGAAAAGATGTTATTGTGTAAGCAAGAGGAAGATGGGGTTCAGTTGAATGCAGAGCAAGCTGATTGGAAGGATGACACTGATGATGAATCTGACGATCAGGAATTGGAAGCACATTATATGTACATGGCACAGATTCAAGAGGTTACTCTAGATGCTGCTGAAAATTCTAGACCCATCTTCGATGCTGAGCCATTGCATAAGGTACAAAATAATAATGACAACTATAATGTGTTTACCATTGAAAATGCTCATCCTGAGCAACCTGAATCTGTTAATGACATATATCTGGAGGAACAAGATGACACTAATATCACTATTGATTCATTGGATATGTGTTATGATAGAGAACAGGATGACCAGGACGATACTGATGAACTTGATCAAGAACATGATTTGCTTGCTTCTTTAATTGATAAACTAAAATGTGAAATTTATGACAGCAAAAACTGCAATAAATTTTTGGAATCATCGCACAAGGCTTTAGTTGATAAATTGAAAGGTGAAATTGAGGATTTCAAAACGAAAAATAAGAGTTTAGAATCATCAAATAACCATTTCAAAGAAGCAAACAATGAACTGTCTAAGACTAATCAGTTGATGTTCAAAGACCTTAAGAAGTTCCAAGCGAAACTTGATAAGTATCATGATGTTAATTATGCGTCAAAGGTGGAAATTGATTGTGCAAAAGCTAAAGGGGATTTAATGTCATACAAAATCGAATTTGAAAAGTCATCTAATGAATATACTCGAAAGATAAATGATTTAAATCAAACGATTTCGGATATGAAAAAGGAGCTTGTTGCACATAAAGAAACCATCTCCATAATGTCACAAGAAAAAGAGGCTCAGATTAAGCTTTACAAAACTCGTGAATACAAAGAACTTGATAAGGTCATTGCTTTAGAAAACAAAGTCAAGGTTTTGGATGATATTGTATATAAAACCGGACAATCTGTTCAAACAATGAATATGCTTAATCGTAATTGTAAAACGAGTTTTGCAAAACCTGGGTTCCTCAAGAAAGCTCAAAGAGCGAATCCTCGTCTGTATGATATAGGTTGTTATAATGATAATCTTGCTTTAATGTTAGCCCCTGAATCTGACAAAACGATTCGTCTTGACAAGAACGATGATCAAAATTAAGCGATTTAATCAGACCGTAATTGATTATGATCATTGAAAAATCTTATGATTTGTTCGTTCCATAAACGGTAAAAGTCTGGTTGAACAACACTATTTCAAAAATGACAAATATTAGTCATACATCTCTAATAAGGAATTTTCCCCAAAGAGTCATTTCGTAACAAACACATGTTAGAAAAATGAATGGATGAATCCATTCTTGGGATCAAAATGTAAAAGATCTAAAGAACATTTCAAGATTAAAAAGAGTGGTTGACACGATATTTTGACGGAGGGTAACGTTGCAACAAACATCGCCAAAAGAACATATTTTGGTAACATCGATCCTTTCATTCAAAATATATAGAAGGAAATTTGGCCCCCAAATTAGCAAACATCAATGCGACTTAGAAACCAATTCACTTGTGTTTGAAAAGAGGAAATGGTTGCTGATTTGAGATACTAATTCTCTTGAACATGAAAGTAGACCACCTCAATCTCACTGGAAAACTCAAAAAACCGCACACAGCTTTTGAATGAAATTGACCGACTTTTAAGGAAATATACTATGTTGATCACATGATGCAATACTTGTAGTGAAACCTGATCTGGATGAAGTTACTAATTTTTGCAATTGATTAATGAAACCTGCGAAAAATTGAACATCTTGAAAAAAGAGCTTCAAACAGCAAAACAATTCAAAGAGTTTGGAAGCACTTCAGAAACATGCGATTAATCTGAACTTGATTTACAACATTGTAAAGAAAGATAAACAAATGATAAATCTTTCAAAAGAAAAATCATCGAAACGTATTTCTGAAAGAACGTGAAACAATATGTAGAAATTCAAGACTTGAAAGCTCCATACAGACAAAGCAATTAACATAGAATGATGTGAAGAAACTCATAGAAAAGATGAAAGGAAATCTGTGAATACTAAGTTGAAAAATCAAACGGTTATTCGACAACCGACTGCTTTAAAAGTCAAAGTCAATCAATTTTAGTTAAACCAAACTATTTTTTTTCATATTCTCTTTGCATAGAAAATTTTTCAAAGTCAAAAGTCATTTACCACACAAAAAGTGTCCCATGATTTTTCAAAACCAGTCACTGCATAAATTTTGCCTCAGAATGTGTTGCCAACTTTCAAGAACACAAATGTGATTGCACCAGGAATGTACAAAGTGCACACTAAGCCTACTCAAACTAGAACACCAACGGTTGCTCAAGCAATTAGGAAAACTACAGACACGTGTCATTCTCTCAGGAGTAATTCCAATACTAGTGTTAGCAACCACAGCTTAACAATCATCTAGAAGAAAGAAGTCATGACTAACCCTAACAATAAGTCCAGGGAAAGAAGCAAAAAGTAAGAAGACCCACCATAGGAAGTTAAGTTTCAAATAATAAAATGTCTGTAACTGCGTGTAAATGAACAGTTGAATCTAAGACCTTGAATGTAACTTTGTCCCTGTGTTACTTGTGGAAAATGTGGCTGAATGACAATCATGATTAATGTGTTTCTACATTATATCAACGTGGCGTGAATTTCTATGACAGACTACATGGCTGTGCCGATTATACTAAGAACCCAAGCAAAATGTGAACCAAAGTTAGTAAGACATGCAGTTGGTGGTACCTTAAGTTTACACCACCCGAATACAAATGGAAACCAAAGTCCACAATAGGAAATGTCAACCTAAATGCTAGTATGCCTCTAGGAAATGAATCTAGAAATGCTAATATTTCAGAACACATGACTCCTAGGTGTTCCACTCTATCCAATACTCCATTGTCTTCTAATTCTTTTGCAGCTCGTAGACATAATTCTATTCATCGTCGACTCTGGGTGCTCAAAACACATGACCGGAAATCTCAAACTTCTAATAATTTTGTGGAGAAATTTCTAGGCACGGTGAAGTTTGGAAATGATCAAATTGCACCGATTCTTGGTTATGGATATCTGGTTCAAGGAACTATTACAATTAAACGGGTTTATTACGTCGAAGGGCTCAATCAAAATTTATTCTCCGTCGGTCAATTTTGTGATGCGGATTTGGAAGTTGCTTTTCAGAAGTCTACATGTTATATCCGTGATTTGAAGGGAAATGATCTTCTCACACGTTCTCGTGGCACAGATTTGTATTCCATTACTCTTCAAGACACAACTACTCCCAATCCAATTTGCTTAATGACTAAAGCAACATCGTATCAAGCATGGTTATGGCATCGTCGTCTCTCTCATCTAAACTTCGACACCATTAACTTGCTTTCGAAGAATAATATTGTCACTGGCCTTCCAAAATTAAAATTCGTCAAAGATCATCTTTGTTCTTCTTGTGAGTTGGGGAAAGCTAAAAGAAAGTCTTTTCACACTAAGACTACCCCGAGTTCCAAAAGACGGTTACAACTTCTACACATGGACTTATGTGGTCCTATATGGGTAGAAAGCATTAATGGAAAGAAATATATTCTTATAATTGTTGATGACTACTTTAGATACACTTGGACTCACTTCTTGAGGTCTAAAGACGAAACACCTGCAGTTCTCATTGATTTCCTCACACTTGTCCAAAGAGGACTTCATGCTCAAGTTAGAACAGTTCGAACTAACAAAGGCACGAAATTTCTGAATAAAACTTTTCATGCATACTTTGCAAAAGACGGTATAAGACACGAAACGTCAACTACTCGAACACCTGAACAAAACGACGTTATCGAAAGACGGAATCGTACTCTTGTTGAGGCTGCTCGAACAATGCTAAGCGCCGCTAAAGTTCCTTTCTTCTTCTGGACTGAAGCAATTGCAACATCATGTTTTACTCAAAATCGTTCACTTATAATTCCTCGACATGAGAAAACACCTTACCACATCATCAATGCCCGGAAACCGTCAGTTAAGTTCTTTCACATTTTTGGCTCTCTTTGTTACATCGTCAGAGATGGTGAAAATCTTGATAAAATGAAGGAAAAAGGTGATGCATGTATTTTCGTAGGGTATTCTACTCAGTCAAGATCTTATAGGGTATTTAACAAGAGAACAAGAATAATAGTTGAAACCATTCATGTTAACTTTGACGAATTACGTCAAATGGCGTCAGATCACGTCAGTTCTGACCCCGTTCTACAATGTCCGACAACGGCACTTGAACATGACAATTTAAGTCTCGGTCCCCAAAGTCAAGAAAATGTTCCTTAAGATGCTGAGACAGTAACAACGTCAAATGAGCTGGATTTGCTATTTAGTCCGATGTTCGATGAATTACTCAATGGAACTACTCCAGTTGTGTCAAAGTCTTCCGTTGTACATGCTGTTGATGCTCCTGATAAACGTTAACATTAACACACAACTAACTCTTCTACAACAACCGCTGTTGCAGATGCACCTCAATTGAACATTCATACAACACCTCAAACTACAAATCAAGTACCAACTCAAGTACCAACTGTCACTGCCAATGAGAACATAATTCAAGCAGAAACCAATACCGAATATGCACAAGTTGACGACGATGAATTTATCAACATCTTTAGTACACCGGTACAAGAACGAGGGGAGACATCGTCTCGTCATGTTGATTCGTCGAACATGCATACATTCTATCAACATCATCCTTCTGGACAACGTTGGACAAAAGATCACCCGTTAGAACAAGTCATTGGAAATCCTTCTCAATCAATTAGAACAAGACGTCAGCTAGAAACAGATGGCGAGAGGTCTCTTTCTTCAAACTCCTCCGTTGTTACTAAAATGTAGGATCATGGTCTTTTGCTTTGTCTTCCCCGTTGGACCAACAGAAACAACAACAAAAATTAAGCTACCAAAAAAACTTTAATAAGCTCTTATAACACCAATATGCCACAAAGAACATCAAAGAAGCCATGGCTGATTCTACATTGATTGAAGCGATGCAAGAAGAACTTCACCAGTTTGATCGATTAGATGTATGGGAATTAGTCGATAGACCACTTTGCAAAAATGTCATTAACTTGAAGTGGCTCTGGGAAAACAAACGTGATGAGGAAAAATTTATGATTCGCAACAAAGATCGTCTTGTAGCTAAGGGATATGCTCAAAAGAAAGGAATTGATTTCGAAGAGTCATTTGCACCAGTTGCTCGGTTAGAAGCTGCTCGGTTGTTCATTGCGTATGCTGCACACAAATCATTTACAGTATACCAGATGGACGTTAAGACAACATTTTCTTTACGGACCTCTAAAGGAAGAAGTGTACGTAAATCAGCCAGATGGATTTGTTGACCCATATCATCCTGACCAAGTTTACCGTCTCAAGAAAGCATTATATGGTCTCAAACAAGCACCAAGAGCGTGGTATGATGAACTCTCTAACTTCCTGGTATCCTAAGGATTCTCAAAAGGTTCTATTGATCCAACTCTGTTCATAACTAAACATGGGGAAGACATATTGCTTGTGCAAATTTACGTTGATGACATTATTTTTGGTTATACGAACCCAAAACTTTCAAAACGATTTAAAAAACTAATGCACAGCAAGTTTGATATGTCTATGATGGGGGAGCTAAAATTATTTTTAGGAATTCAGATCCACCAATCCCCTCGTGGTATCTTTATAAACCAAGCTAAGTATGCTCAAGAGATACTTAAAAAGCATGGTATGACCTCATGTGATAGCATTGGTACACCAATGGCTACAAAACACCTTGATGCTGACTTGAGTGGTACTCCGGTCGACCAAACGAAATATCGTAGTATGGTCGGAGCACTCATGTACCTAACAGCAAGTAGACCAGATATTGTACATGCAACATGTTATTGTGCTCGCTATCAAGCGAAACCGACTGAGAAACATCTCACTGCGGTTAAACGGATCTTTCGGTACCTTAAAGACTCCATTAACATGGGTCTCTGGTATCCGAAGGACACCGGTTTCGAACTAACTGCTTTTTCAGATTCGGATCACGCGGGCTGTCTCGATTCACGTAAGAGCACATCTGGTGGCATACAATTTCTAGGTGGTGATAAGTTAGTCAGCTGGTCATCCAAAAAGCAGGACTGCACTTCAATGTCTTCAGCAGAAGCCGAGTATGTGTCTTTATCTGCGTGCTGCGCACAAGTTCTATGGGAGAAACTCAGCTCACAGAATATGGTGTTCAACTTGATAAAATACTATGGTTATTGTTACTCAAGGCCATCATAGCCATCTCATGCATCCAGTCCAACATTCCGTACCAAGCATATCGATGTCAGATATCACTTCAGGAAAGGAACATGTTAAAATGGGTATTGTTTAATTATTCTTGTTCGAATACTGAATACCAGTTATCTAGTTGTTTACTAAAAGCTTATCGGAAGATAGTTTTAAGTATCTTGTCAGACGACTCGGTATGAGATTTTTGACACCAGATGAAATGGAGGTTCTGGCAATATAAATCTGCTTGATCCATCAAACATTAATTATGTAAATATTTTTTCCTCCTCTTTTATTTTTTATTTCTAAAAAATTATTGAAAAAAGAAAATACAAAAATATAAAACCAACAAAAAGAAAATAGAAAAATATAAAACCTAGAAAAACAAAATATAAAATCAGAAAATTTTCAAAAATATCAAAAAGAATCTTCTCGACATGTCTCTTGGAATCGATAACATTTACGTACCTAGAAATGTTGATTAACATCGACACGGGCATGTAAATGAAGTTCAAGCATTGGTGAGTGGTCTATTGCTAATCTATCTGGTATTACTCACATTCTTCATTGTTTTTCTTTGTTGTCCGGCCTCTCGATCAATCTTAAGAAAAGTCACCTTCTTGGAGTCGGGATTCGAAGTGAGGATGTTAATGCTGCAGCTTTATATTTTGGTTGTTCGACTATGAAAACCCCTTTTAAATACTTAGGGGTGATGGTTGGAGGTAATAGCTTGACTTTTTAGCATTGGGACGATAACGATTGTAACTTAAGGCTCGTTTATCTAATTGGAAACTTAAAACTTTATCTGTTGGAGGAAGGCTTACTCTTTTAAAGTCGGTTCTTGGGTCGACACCTATTTATAATGTGTCCATCTAAAAGGTCCCTAAGTCGGTGTTACAAACGATGGAGTCCATATGTAGAAATTTTTTCAATGGTGTTCAATGCGACGAGAAGAAAATAATGTTGATCAAATGGGCCAAGGTTCGTGCCTCCAAGAAGTATGGAGGTTTAGGTGTCTCAAGTTTTTAGCTTTAAATAGGGCGCTCCTTTTCAAATGGGTTTTGGAGATTCATATCACGGGTATTCAGTGTGGTGTCGTCTCATCACGTCTATGCATAGCTCCTCATTATATAAATTATCTCCGTTTCGTTACTCGACTTGGAAATCCATTATTCGGGAGGGTGGCATATGCTTAATGATTGTAGGTGTGGACCCTGATTTCCACACTGACATAGTTCGTGTGGTAATGGTTTTGCTCACAAGTAATTTGGGAATGAAGGTTTGGATTGGTGACACTCAAACATTCGTGTAGTTTCCACCACAATTATGCTTTGGAGATTAATAAAGATTGTACGGTGGCTGATAAACTGCAATTCTCGGTTTAGCTCTTCTTTCGTCGATCTAATTAGAGGAGGGGTTGAATCTCCTCAATTAGCTCCTTCTTCAAACGTATATTGAAGTACTTTTTGTTGTCTAATATGGAGGATAGATGGGTGTGGGATTTAAATGGGGAAGGTGTTTTTCGGGTCAAAGATGTTCGCATTCTTCTTGATGAATGTTTCTTGCCGAAAGCCCTTACTGCTACTCGATGGGTTAAATATGTTCCAATAAAAATAAATGTTTTTGGCTTGGAAGGTTTCCTAGATCGGATTGCCACTCGGAAGTCCCAATTTAACAACAACGTGGTGTCCCTAGTTTTGATCTTTTATGTCGCTTTGCTCCCTCTGCTCAGGAAGATTCCTCGCACTCTGTTCTTCATTGCAGATTGTGGTATTGTTGAATTATTCTTTGTCGGAACTAAATACCAGTTGGCTGACTTGTTTACTAAAGCACTGTCGGAAGATAGGTTTAAGTATCTTGTCAGACGACTCGGTATGAGATGTTTGAATCCAGAAGAACTGGAGGTTCTGACACACGAATCTGCTTGAGTTATCAAACATCGAACTTGTAAATATCTATGAAAAAGAAAAATAGAAAAATATAAAACCAACAAAAAGAAAATACAAAATTATAAAATCTAGAAAAACAAAATATAAAATCATAAAATTTTAAAAATACCAAAAAGAATCTTCTCGACATGTCTCTTGGAATCGATAACATTTACGTACCTAGAAATGTTGATTAACATCGACACGGGCATGTAAATGAAGTTCGAGCAAGAGTTTCAAATGATTTCAAAACATGTCATTTCTAAATTTTCTCATTATGACTTATGTACATTTCAATGCATAACTCGGACCCGAAAGTAATAGGGAAGTGTACGCTTTAGTGCGTTAACTCTACAAATAGAAGAGAAGTCTTCTATCATGGTTTTTAAAATCGTTGAACATAACTTTTCAAAAATAACTTTCAATGTCAAGTTGTCTACAATATAATTTGTGGTATTTTTCTATAAAAAGTGGTATTTGTTAAAATTGTGTGTTCAATACTCCTTTCCTCGAATAAGTTTTAAAGAATTGTAGTACGTAGAATGTCAATTTATGTGAATCAATTTCTGAGGGGGAGTTTTATAAAACAAAGCCTTTTAATGTGTTGGGTACATCTCATAAATGTCAACTTTATGTATCCAAACACATTTTATGAAATTAAAATGTGGAAACTTAATGTCAATTAATAATATACATTGTTCACTATGGCATCACACTCCGTCTTCAACATTTTGTGGTGTCATATCAAATTTTCATTCCAATGTTAAGTTTTAATAAATATTGGTATCCCACATATACTGTTGAAGGGGAGCTATATGGAAATTGAATTCATCCAATATCGTGGTATAATTTTTCTCCCCATGGAATTTTTCATGTCATAAATTTTAATTAATTGGTATTTCAAATACTAAATGTTTTATTATTTAAAATAAGGGAATAAAATGTAATATAGAAGAATGTGATCTTTAAGACTCTAAGTGCAACTCTTTCCTTCATGTGCAAATCAATTCTGAATCTCGGTGCACATGTGTAAGAGGAGTATTTGAAAATAAAAATGTCAGAAAATAGTTTTATGGTTCGATCTCATATCCAACAACCTATTAATTTCACAACGATTCTGAAGTCATAAGGTGGTTAGTTTAGGAATAAGTCCTATGATCCAACCAGAACCAGAGGGATCTACCAAGGAAAATACATAGTTAGAAATAGAAGTCCTTGGGTTTGGTTATGATGTGGAGAGATGAGTATAAGGGAAAAATACCGACTAAGATTGAGCTAACACTGGAACAATCACAACAAGGTGTTAGTAATGACGTCTTGGTAAGCATTGAAGGGGTTGAAGAATTAAAAAGAAATGTATGGATAAAGGGTGAAAAGAAAAAGCCCTCCTTACCCTTAGCAGAAACTGGTAATACATAATCTATCGGTTTTTCACAAATATGAATTTTGATATTGAAGAAGACACTTAGGCAGAAACCGGGTCAATACATAATCTATCAAAATCACAAAGATGATTGTTGATATTGAAGACGACATCATGGACCCAGTGATGCAATGCACAACCCTTCCCAGCCATTCGAGTTTCTCTCAAAAGAAACTTGTCTCATTTGTCACGGAGATACACACGTTATCTATTGACATCTCACTCCGAGATTGTTGATATTGAATAGGTGGCAGTCTGCTCCAGCCTCCGATTACTAAAACCAAAGTGCACAAATCGAGTCTAGAGCCAGAAGAGATCAAATTATAAATCTCATTAGGACACAATGTCAAAATACACTTGTTGAACACCATAAAGTTCACAAGTTGTAACAAAGAGTCCTACGCATTATCCTTGAGATCTTGCCAGAACATCCGAGTGATACTTAAGTATTCACAGTGAAGATGGAAATCCTGCTTGAGCCAACATCAAACAAGCTCTTGGTAGGTGACTTGCGCGATTCTATATGAATCAAACTTGTGTCAACTGGAAAGAAACGATGGTGCGATTCTATGTGAATCAAACTTGTTCCAGTAAATGAATTGACGACTTAATCAGAAAGATAGTAACTATCTGATTCACTCTTACCGTGTTGTCTGCTTTGAGACGCTCCGGTAATGAGAACGGCTAGTACAGCTGTGAAACCCTGTCAAGAAGATTCTTATGAATTCTATCTGATCACAGGCAGTATTTATACTGATTAACGGGGAACCGTGGTTATTGCAACCGTATTCGACGAAGTGACAAAGACACTTTCGTTCATATCTGTTGTTTATTACTAACTTTTTAAATGCAGATTCAAACGTCGGTGTTGCAATCATGTACCATCGAAGTCGGATTCATTACCACATACTCATACTCAAGCTTTCAAAGTCAATCATTCAGCATCAAGATTGTTGATACTAAACTTCCTCAAAGATCTTCAAAGTTAAACCAAGAACCGTATTTTAGGGAGATTGTTAACCTTATGATAATATAAGTCAAGCAAGAATGCAACAAGTATGAGTATGTCGGTCAAGAGCAGAAGTTGATCAAGAAAGTCAAATCAAGATGATTCAAGTCAAGGAGATGATGCAAGATAAAGATCTCAAGAACTCAAAGTCAAAAGATAAAGGCTCAAGATCAAGATCAAAGAGCATGAATGAACAAAGCCATTACAAACAAGAAAAGACAAAGACAAGACCATAGAAGGCAAAGCTTAAACGTCATATCTTCAACATCAGGGGAGACAATGATAAAACAAGGCAGCCTCCTATAAGAATGTTATTGGTCGTACAAGAACGTCAACATAGAAGATCAAGTCCTTCACATCCTTAAAAGAAGAACTTAAAGAAGACCTCAACAGTGGAGGAGTTTGAAGAAAGAGACCTCAACATTGGGGAAGATTGTTAGCCTTACTTTTATATAAGTCAAACAAGAATGTTATCGGTATTATTAGTCGTAAGTAGTCTTGTTAAGTAATAGGCTAGTCGGGTTAAATGGACTTGGATTGTAATCTAATATTGTCCGTGTTTCGGGCTCAAAGCCCAAGATAAGCCAAGCCCGACCCATTAGTAAAAGCCCATACGCCTACATGTTGGCTAGGGGTATAAATAGGACCCTCTCCACACATGGAGAGGGTGTTGGTTGCATTTGCTTTCATTTGTAATCCTCCACTTCTCTCTCTAATCTAATCTTTCTCTCTTGTTTCTCTCTCTACTTTCTCTCTCTATTTTTTTAGCTTATTGCTTATTGGTATGGCTTATTGGTGTGATATGGGTTAAGTTTATGGGATTACAAACCACTTTGACTAACATTTAACTTAAGTTTGACTATCGAGTTTAACTAACCAATCACATAAAGCTTTCAAACTTATAAAGTCGTAGTCAAACTCATTCACGTGCCATTCTTGTCATAAAATACTTAAAACCGGTTTTGGAATGTTACAATTATTCTATTAAGCTTCAAGCTTGTCAAGAGCAACAGTTGTTTAAGGAGTATATGGATCATCATTAAGAACCTTAATGAGATAAGGTTCCATACCAGCAAAATGACATAAGATCCTTTTCTTTCATTTGGTAAATATGTCAGCTTCTAGTTTAGGAGCAGTAGTGACATAACCATTAAGTCTAGAAATTGGGGTACATCAGATGTTAACATGGTAGGATCTTGATTTCAAAAAAAAAAAATTGAACACTTTTAAATACTTTTTGTAAATCACATTGCTCTGATATCACTTGTTGTTTCTTATATAATGATTAAAACTTAAGATAACTAAGCTAAATCATTCTCAAAACAGTTTATAACAAAAATACATAAAGGAGTTGAAATAAGAAATACACAACAAGGTTTTTCGACGTTTAAATTTCATATTAAAAATTAATCAAAAAATTTGGCAGAAATTGGTTGCAGAATAACAATCTTAGTTAAATGATCATTTGAGTTGATTTCCTCTTTAGCTTAATCACGAACTTAAGTTATGGTTTAACCAATAAATTGTACTTATTTGTTGAATGTTCATCGGACTAAGTTATATACAAGGGGTAAATGCTCTTGGATGTGTTTTAAATTAGTTGTAAGAGATGACATTTACTACTTTACAAACATTCTCTTTTATATCAAAAAATTTAGAGTTCAAAAGATATCAACTTTACACTTGTTCAACATTTAATAGGTTGATAAATATGCATTAAATACTTCTACTTTAAATAGATAATAAACTCTTCTTAGAGGACAATGTTGACAACTGTTGCATCTTTATACCGACTCTGAAAAAGTGTTGATTGCTATGAAGACTTATTTTATCCCCTTTGCTTTTGTAAATTTTTCCGCTTTGAACCTTTTAGATACGTGAGATTATTTGCTCAGTATCTTTGTGAACTTTTGTATCTTGTATTTTAGTAGCTGAACCACATCGATAATGAACCGGCTTTAAGAACTCATAAGGAGTTATATTGAATAACTATAAGGGACTTATTTATACTTCTCTTTAATACTCAAATCTACTCATAAAGTGCTGGACGCTGAAATAGCCCGCTACAAATTCAAATATCAACATTTAGAGTTTGGAAATGTTTTGGAGTTTAGAGTCAAGAATATTTATCACAAAATTATGGGCAACCTTATGATTTTATCACATACCTAACATTCATTTCCATAAATGATAAATGGATTCCCAACATATGGCAAATATATGAAATACTTGGAATAAAATAATAGTAATGTATTATTTCTAATTTTCTATACAATTGTAAGCAGAGAAACCTTTGGTCAAAGTATTTTCCATATTAAGAAAATGTTATAATAGAATATTAGAATTGGTTAGGTTGAACGTAGATCTCACTCGCAAAATCTTCTCCTTTTAAGTATATTTCCTTTCTTAATTATCAAAGTGTTAATTTGCCGGCCTCTTGATGTCGACCATCATTATTTTTGTTCAACCTTGACTTTTCTTCTTTTATGTAATTAGCAAAGACATTAGAGTACTATTAAAGAAATTGAAACAAATATTAAACATATACGTAGGAATAGTTTGAGGGAGACGATATCAATATAATAAACTCTATCTTATACGTATACCTTTTGATATTAAAATTGTCAACGCACACCTACATCTAGATTTTGACCTTCAAATAGCGAAACATTACTACTCTCTTAACTACAGTTCAAAAAGTAAATAATTTAGTTATTATTTTTGTTAAACATTATAAACTGTTCTGTCTGACAAGAGCGAAATTAAACATAATCATTAAGAGTCCAAAATCGAATTTCAAAAGTTACAACTTTTTGCGTGTTA
>BQNB010084746.1:0-28661 GCA_026074375.1 Tanacetum coccineum
ATTCACTAAAATCACATGCTAAAATGAACAAAAAGAAATTTATATCTTGCTCACCTTGCTGATCTTTGGTACTACAGACCTCAGCTCGCAAAGATACTTATTCAACTTTTCTCTGTGGCGCCTTTCAGCGTTCCCGTTTCTAGCATGGCCATCTTTTTTATTACCTACCCGATGGCCACCATGATTATTGCTATTAGAGCTGCCTCCAGTGAGATTAGCATTTGTGTTAGTGGCAGCCACACTACTAATGTTGGAGGCACAGTTTTCATCTTTATTATTATCAATTTTAGAGGTCCCTCCAGTGACATTAGCATTAGTATTAGAGGCATCCACAGAACCTATGTTGGAGTCTTTGTTTTCGAATTTATTTTCATCGAGATCAGCAGCAAATTCATCAAAACTTATGCTATTAATTAGACTATAGTTAAGATCCATATAAGCAGTTTAACTATGAAATCCGGATATTCACCAATGTTTGTTTTTTGTTACACGTCAACACGAGTTTGATATTGGAACACTTTTTGAAAGCTGACAATATTAGCGAATCACTTATAGGTATATGTATTTAGCGGTACTAGACGAGTATTTGTGCATAGCAACGAGATTTTATAGCGGCAGATAGTTGTAATGATAAAAAAATGTTTGTGAGTTATAAACGAAAAATAATAAAAGTTTGATGATTTGCTGATTAAACACTATATAAACCGAATGAAATTATGGTTTCCATATATAGTTTTCTTAATTTTCAACATTTAAGAATAGGGTGTAAACCCTTTATATATAGTATAGATAGTAATAAAAGTACATCGTTATTTTATAGCTTGATTAACCCATGTTTGAAGGTAGATTTTTTTTCTTCTAAAATATGAGTTTTAGTTTTTCTTGCATTATGAATATTCAATTTTAATCAAACTTGTCATACATTTATGTTATGTTTGGCGAAAGTAGCTTTTGTTGTAACCGAAGATATAGCTTGACGACGGAGGTATTTGGAAGACGTACCCGAAGGGAATTACCGGAAGGCAGTACACATACTACTCAATCCTCGAATTCATGGGATTGTGTCCCTAAAGTACATCTGACACCTGACAAGAGCCCTATGTATAGCTCAAGGCTCCATGCTCTACAGTGCAGGCACAATACAAGAACAGTACCCCGACACTGTCTCAAACGGGTATAAATACCTCTCATTTACTCGCATACAAGCAGCATTAACTGCACTCTCTACTGCATTTACTTATACAAACCTATTGGTATTATGTTACTCATTCTTACGCCGGAGCTTGGTCTTGGGACACCCCCCAAGACGAGGCTAACGCGTCTGTCTCATATCCTACAGGAACCCGAAGGACTCTAGCTCTAGAAGTTCGAGGGACTTATCCAGGGTGTGAAGATTTACCTCAAAAAATTGGCGCCATCCGTGGGATCCTTTATTCAATCTACCGGAGCATTAGAATGATGGGTGGATCACTCAGGGGAGCTCCCGGGACGATATCAGGGCTACACCCGCTGGCGTCTCCGAAAGCATTGTTGGACCCACCGCAAGCAAAGTTCCAGAGGATACGATCGGAATCCCATTTGCCGGTGTCACTCCTTCCGCTAGGGAGCAGATCGAAGGACATCTATCGGCACTAATAGTCGGGGCAATGTATCGCTGATACACCTAAGTTTTGACGATGGGGAAGGGCGGACAAGGGTCCGAACGGTGATAACAGGGAAAGAGGTCGTTGACGCCAATCTAAAGAGACCTTTCAAGGAGGCGGTAAAGACCCCATTGACCCGGAGGATAATAGAGTTCGCCGCTCCCGAGTTCAAGATGTCGTCCAGCATCAAGTTATACGACGAAACAACCGATCCAGAAGACCATCTTAGCCGGTTCTTGTCCGCAGCAAACTCGAGTGAATGGCCCATGCCGGTATGGTGCCGTATGTTCTAACAAACCCTGAATGCGAGCGCAAGAGGATGGTTTGAGAATCTCTCAAGAGGTAGCATCGACGGATGGGTAGAACTCAGACAGCAATTTACAACTAGATTTTCGACAAGAAGGGCATGCTTCAAGGACCCAACAGAGATAACTAAGATAGTCAGAAAGGCGAATGAAACCCTTATCACTTTCAAGGAAAGATGGATCGTGGAAACAGGGTTTATCGCGGGTGTCCTGGAGGTCATGAAGATATCATCGTTCATGGATGCTCACAAGTGCCCGGAATTGGCTAAACGGTACTCTGACAAAGTACCGAAGACATTGGATGAAATGATGACTAGACTGGACGATTTCGTAAGGTCGAAAGAAGCGTTCGCTAGCACAGAGTTACCCAAGGGAGAAGCATCCAAGGTGTCCAAAAGATCGACAGGTTCAATTAGTAGAAGGGAAGATCGGTCCCACAAGGGAGGGTATGGAGTTGATAGGCGAAGAAATGATGGAAGGAACGCGTTCAACAATAGGGATGGTTTAGTTGCATACCGTCCGCAGGACCCATATCAGGCTCCTAAAGCTGACCATCAGGGATACCATAATACCGGGGTCAACCTTAACTCACTCACTAAACAACCCAAAGAAATATTAGCTTTGGAATTACAGCTACACTTACAACCACCAAGTCCAATGCAACTCCCACCTAAGAAAGAGAATCAGGATAGATATTATGAATATCATAGAGAGAAAGGGCATTACACCAACGACTGTTTTCAGCTCAAAAGACAGCTTAAAATGGCCCTAGAATCGGGAAAGCTTAACCACCTGATCAAAGGCGTTAGACAAAGGGGCCGATGGAATACTAAAGGAAGGGACGCAGGAAAAGACAAAGTTATAAACATGATAAGATCATGGTCGGATGATAGAAAGAGAAAGTCGAAACAAAGGGAGGAGAGTTGGATGAAGGTACCCATTGTGTTCCCCCTTGTCTATGGAAGATGCCTCAGACGATCCACTCATCATAGAGGCCATCATGGAAGGGTATCTGGTACGCAGAGTGTACGTAGATCAGGGAGAGTCAGTGGAGGTGATGTTCGAGAATTGCTTCAAGAACCTGAGCCCCGCTATGAGGTCGCGCCTAAGGAGCACCCAGATGGATTTGGTAGGGTTCTCATGTAGTGTGGTGAAACCGTTAGGAAATATCAAGTTAGAAGTGGTTTTCGGGGACAGAGGTTTGTTCAGAAGGGTAATGATTAACTTCACGGTGGTCCGGGCTCCTTCGCATTACAATGTTATCCTCGGAAGGACGGGTTTAAGAACCCTCCGAGCAGTTTCCTTGACAATACACTCCATGGTAAAGTTTCCCACTTCAAGAGGGATTACAACTCTAGTCAATCGGACAATGATCATATCCGAGTGCCGAAGGCTAGAAAAGAAGCAAATGATTAAGACAGAGACCAGTCGGGGCATTCCACCGAAGGGGGAACCACATGTGAGAGTGGATCTGACAGAACAAATATTGGTCAATCCAACCTATCCGAACCAGATGATAACAATAGGAGGAAACCTGTCCGAAGGATGTAAAAACCAGCTCAAAGCGCTGTTAAAGAAAAGTATGGATGTTTTCGCGTGGGAGCCAGCCGACATGACATGTATACCAAGAAGAATTATAGAACAAGCACTCAATCTCAACCCCTCAATAGAACCCATAGCGCAAAAAAGAAGGGTCCTGGCTTTTGACATGACCTAGGTGGTGATCAAGGAAGTTGAGGAATGGGTGAAGGCAGGAATAGTTCACCCGGTGAAATACCCTACATGGATATCAAACCCGGTGCTAGTGAAGAAAATTGACAAAAGTTGGAGGATGTGCATAGCCTTCAAAAACCTTAACTCGGCATGTCCAAAGGATTACTACCCTCTTCCGGATATTAACGAAAAAATAAAGTCAGTGGTAGGCTTCCGATACAAATGCTTTCTAGATGCATATAAAGGATACCACCAAGTACAGATGGCTCAGGAGGACGAGGAGAAAACTGCGTTTTATACGGACAAAGGTACATAATGTTACACGAAGATGCCCTTCGGCCTCAAGAATGCCAGAGCTACCTATCAAAGATTAGTAGACACGACTTTCAATCCCAAATCGAAAGGAACCTAGAGGCATACGTGGATGACATGGTCATCAAAAGCAATGATGAGAAGGTTCTGATAGCGGATATCGCCGAGACATTTGATAACCTGCGAAGGATCAACATGAAATTGAATCCGAAAAAATGTTTATTCGGTGTGGAAGAAGGAAAATTCCTTGGATACATGGTCACCTCCAAAGGGATCCTGGCTAACCCAAAAAGACCAAGGAAATTGCGGATATGCAATCCCCTCGAACCTTGAAGGAGATGCAGAGCCTAAGTGGAAAGTTAGCAGCGTTGAAAAGGTTCTTTTCTCGGTCCACCGAAAGATCCTTGCCATTCTTTGAAACCTTTAAAGACATAACGAAGGAAAGTAAGGACGAATACCGATGGACCAAAAATGCGGAAAAGGCATTCCAAGAAATGAAGAGGGTTATAGTAGAGCTGCCATCGCTGACCACTCCTACAAAGGAAGAAATGATGTATGTATATTTGGCAGCGGCAACAGGGGCCGTGAGCTCAGTATTACTAACATAAAGGAAGGGGAAATAGTGCCCAGTGCATTACGTTAGTAGGACGCTAAACGACATTGAAAATAACTACGCACCCTTAGAGAAGTTGGCCCTATCATTATTACACATGTTGAGGAGGTTGCGAAGGTATTTTGAAGCTCACCCCATCAAAGTCATAACGGACCAACCACTCAAGCAGATACTAAGTAAAGCTCAAGCACCGGGGAAACTGGCCAAATACTTAGTAGAATTAGGAGCATACAACATAGCTTACGAGCCAAGAAATGCCATAAAAGGTCAGGTACTGGCCGACTTCTTGTCAGAAGCTCCAGCAGGAACCCCTCCCGAAGAATTCTTTTGTCTACCGGCCCAAATGCAAAGCAAGAATGCATGGAGAGGTGGACCCTCTTCATGGACGGGGCATCAAATAGTAAGGGTTTCGAAGCCAGTTTAGTTCTCATCAGCCTTAGTGGTGTAGAGTTTACATATGCCCTTCGGTTAAACTTCACGAGCACAAATAACGAGGCAGAATACGAGGCTCTGCTTGCAGGGCTCCGTTTGGCGAAGAAGATGAAGGTGTAAGACATTCAGGTGAAGGTCGACTCGAAACTAGTCACAAGTCAAATTGATAAAAGTTATGTGGGGAACAGTACCAACATGATCAAATACCTTGCTACGGCAAGAGAGTGCATAACCAGATTTAAAAGCTTTGCCATCTAAAATATACCCAGAAACCTAAACCAAAAGGCGGACATTTTGAGTAAACAGGCTACTCATGCGTTTGACCATCTCATAAAAGAATTCCTGGTGGAGGTATTGGTCTAATGATCAACAGGCTGAAAGAAGGTAAGCACGATCGTAGAGGAGGAAGAAGACAACTGGATGACGCCCATCATACGATGTCTAGCCGAGGGAATATGGCCAAAGGATAAGGAAGAAAGGAGGGTCCTAAGGATGAAAATCAATTAGTACATTCTCAAAAGGGATGTCCTTTTCAAAAAAGGATATTTGGTGCCTATGTTAAGATGTGTGGGCCCTTTACAGGCCAATTACGTTATTAGAGAAATACACATGGGATCACGCGGAAAGCATATCAAAGCGAAGTCTGTGGTAGCAAAAGCTATAAGGCAAAGGTAATACTGGCCAACTATGCACAAGGATGCGAGAAATGTGACTCAAAAGTGCGACCCGTGCCAAGTACATGCCCCGGTGCCAAAACACCCAAAAACCTTGATGACCTCAATCATGGCCCCATGGCCATTCTACCAATGGGGAATGGACATCCTTGGTCCGCTACCCCAATCCTTCAAAAAGTTAAAGTTCATCATTGTAGCCATCGATTACTTCAGAAAATGGATAGAAGCCAAGCCTTTGGCCAGGATTACCAGGAAGGATGTGAAGAAATTCGTGTGGGACAATATTGTGTGCCTATTTAGACTTCCCCGAGTCATAGTAACGGACAATGAAACTTAATTTGTCAATGACTCATTCAAAAACTGGTGCGAGAATCTAAACATTAAGCAAATGAACACGGCAGTGGCTCACCCGCAAGCAATCGGTTTGGTGGAGAGAGCTAATAAGAGTCTAATGAAAGGGATCAAGGCAAGGCTAGGAAGAGAGAGGGCAGGATGGGTCGACGAGCTACCCAACATACTTTGGGCCCATCGTACCTCCCTAAAGCAAAGCAACGGTGAAATGCCTTTCAGCCTTACGTACAGAAGTGAAGCTGTGATACCGATGGAAATAGGAATGCCCACTTACCGAACTATGATGATAAGGAAAGAGGATCTGCGTCTCAACACGGATCTCCTCCAAGAGAGGAGGGAGGCAGCGACAATAAGGGAGGCAAAGTACAAGACCAAAATGGAGCAATATTATAACCAAAAGGTAAGATTGACGTCTTTCAAACAAGACGAGTATGTGTTCTAAAGGAATGAAGCTAGCAGAGTAGAGGATCAAGGCAAACTAGGACCGAAGTGGGAAGGACCATATATGGTGACGAAAGTATACCAGAATGATTCCTATAAGCTGCAAACAATGGGAGGAAAAGAGGTGTCGCGGACCTGGCACGCGATCAACCTTAGGAAATTCTACTTATAGAAAGCATTGTGTTTAGCATTCCAATAATCTAACGAATGTTTGATGTAATGGTGTTTGGTAATTTTAATGAAATTCCCTCTTAAGATTAGAGGAATAATTTTCCCAGAAACGCAAAAAGTAGGCATAATTAATTTGTGGTTCCGATAGGGATTAGCTACCCCTAACCGATCCACGTAACCAGTGTCTAACCTCTATTTTATCCCGACAGTGTTTCCCATTCCGGATGAGTCCAAGCGCCAATGGCCAAGTGAAGAATATTTCTCTGAACGCAAGATGCTCCGGATGAGTCCAAGCGCTAATGGCCAAGTGACGAATATTCCCCGAAACGCAAGACGCTCTGGATGAGTCCATGTGCCAATGGCTAAGTGACGAATATTCCTTCGAACGCAAGACGTAAGTAGTTAAATGGCTCATGTTTAAGTGGTTTAGTTAGAATATCGGCTATGTTGTCTTCCGATGAGACATTTTCTATAGAGATATTCCCTTTTTGAACATTATCGCGAAGGAAGTGATGACAAATTTCAATGTGTTTTATTCGTGAGTGTTGAACGGGATTCTTACTTCAGCCTATAGCCCCTTTGTTATCACACATTATTGGAATGTCGTCTAACCTAACGCCATAGTCTATGAGAGCTTGTTTCATCCATAGAGCTTGTTGACATGCCTTTCCGGCGCTTACATATTTTGCTTCGGTTGTGGAGATGTCAAGAGCGGTTTGCTTCTTCGAAAACTAAGATGTTTGGAAACATCCTATAAACGTGCAAACACCACTAGTGCTCTTGCGATCTACGTAATCTCTCGCATGATCCGAATCCGCATACACTATTGTTTCTATGCCGGATCCCTTAGGATACCATAATCCTAAATACGTAGTGCCTTTAATATATCAGAAGATACGGACCGCTTCTAGGTGAGAGGTTTTGGGATCCTCTTGAAAGTGTGCACAAAGGCAAACACTAAACATGATATCGGGTCTACTTGCCGTTAAGTATAATAAACTACCTATCATGCCTCTATATTTGGTATTATCTACGGACTCACCGTCTTCGTCTCTCGTGAGTTTGGTTTTCGTAGAGATAGGGGTTTTCATAGGCTTAGAGTCTTCTAGTCTAAATTTCTTAAGCATTTCCTTAATATATTTTGATTGATTAAAAAAATATTCCATCATCTAATTGTTTTATTTGTAATCCTAAGAAAAAATTTAGTTCCCCCATCATACTCATTTCAAACTCATCATGCATGATCTTGACAAAGTCATCACACATTTCTTGACAAGTTCCATTCCCATGGAGTAATCATGTTTAATAAGAAAGACTTTTAATCGATCGTACCAAACTTTTGGGGCTTGTTTTAGACCATAAAGAGATTTCTTAAGTCTATAGACATAATTAGGTTTTGCAAAGTCAATGAATCCCGGAGATTGTGCCACGTAAACCTCCTCATTGATAAAACCATTAAGGAATGCACTCTTCACATCCATTTGGTATAACTTAAAGTCTAGTGCGCAAGCATAAGCTAAAAGTATTCTTATGGACTTTAGTCTAGCTACGGGTGCATATGTTTCGTCATAATAAATTCTTTCTTGTTGATTATAACCTTGGGCGACTAACCTAGCTTTGTTTCTAGTTACTACGCCATTTTCATCGAGTTTATTTCTATATACCCATTTTGTTCCTATGATGATCATATCCATGGGATTTGGGACTAGTTCCTAAACATCATTTGTTTTAAATTGGTTTAGTTCCTCTTGCATGGCCATTACCCAATTTTCATCTTTTAATGCCTCATTTATATTTTTAGGTTCTATTGTTGAAATAAAGCAAAAGAAATTGCTTTTGTCTTGAGCTTGCGACCTAAGAGTTCTTTGATTTAGATTACCAATAACGTTTTCTAGGGGATGAGTTTTGGATTCTTTAATATTTACAATTTAATTATTTTCTAATGAGATGTCTTGATAATCAAATAATTGACCCTACACGACAGCACATCAGGTTTTTGGCGCCGTTGCCGGGGAGTGAAATTATTAAACCTTATTCTTATCAGTATTTCTAACCATTAATAAATTAGTTTAGTCTAATCATTTAAATTCTGTTTGTATTTATTCGCTTTGTGTGTTTAAATTGTTTGTTTTAATTCCTGCATTTAATTGTTTTAAATAGTATTCTGTTCTGACTGATCACCTGATCGTGTATCCACCAGTTGGATACGACGTATCAAACCTTCTGATCAGGACAGCGTATTGATGTTTACAATCTAATTGATCGTATCTTTTTATTTTTTTTTTTCAAATTCAATTACGGCGTTATTCCGTGAACTCTATACGGCATACTGATATTCAACCGACCTATACGGCGTATCCAAATTAATTGAATACGGCGTATTTGTCATCTAATACAATAGCAATTCGATCTTTTATATCGTACGAACAATTCCCTCTATTTTTGAGAAAGTGGTGATTGCCCAGCATGGTACCAAGCTATGATGACACGAGCAATGGGAATGGAGAGCATAATAACTCACGAATGATCACAACTCCCAAATTAAAAATTGGTGATGAATTCTTGAAAATATTAGAGGACAATGCCTTCAGTGGCATGGATGGATGGGACGTTACCGATCACATTGCAAAGGTGCTCGAAATAACTGAATGGATTAAGATGGCTGATGTGGATAAGAATGAACTAAGATTATATGTCTTCTCAAAATCACTCAGTGGAAATGCCAAAAAATGGTGGGACGATGAAATTAATGAAACAACCATTACCTGGAGTAAACTGAACGATACATTTTTTCATAAATATTACCCATTGTCCTATATTTGCAATAGCAAAATCCCTGATGACCTGGACAACAGTACGGAGTACTTTGAATTTATGTATTGGGTGGCATCAAAGTTTGACAATTATTGTGAGATTGACAAAAATACCAAAAATGGGCTATGGGAATTTTATGTGACGTGAGCGTACTAAAGGATACGATTGGTGACTCGGCGATATAATGAATGTGCAAAAGGACCTGTTCAGATACATTCTATAAACCCTATTTAGACGCACAAGAAGCAAAAGACATCTACGAAGTTATTAATAGGGAATACTCTCTGATACCAATCCCCGCTCACCGCGACATCGTTAACCCAAACGAACTATGCAGAACTAAAGAATTCACAGTCGTACGGCATTCGATAGGCAATGAAGAAGAATTCATTATAGTGGGTCCAAGCAAAATTAATACTATTAAAAGAACTCCTGGCAGCATGTCTTGCATCTACCACGAACTCTTCAACAGAAAAGATCGCGGATGGGAAGTAACACGGACAAGATAAGAAGGAAAAAGGTCGAACTTAAAAACTAGCTGAAACAAAATTGCTTCCCGGAGAAATCGGTCATTATAATGTTTGTGCATTTAATTGTTTGAATTTTAATTTTCTGCACGAGTCTGTCTTCCCAGACATTACATACGGCGTATCGAACCCCCTTGGATACGATGTATGCATGTCTGGACATTATCAGTTTTAAAACTTAATTATTTAATTTCCAGTAATTTAATTGTTTCTACAGGAACAATACGACGTATCCTAGGGTTTGGGATACAGCGTATTGATCCCTGTACAGTTGTGTGTTTAATTGTTTTCTTGTATCATTGTAGCGAGATAGAATTTGCACTTGTCTTTAACCTTTTTACAGGACCTGCTGAAAAACTATGATATGGTTATAAGTGAGGTGAAAAAGACTTGTGTTGAAACTTTATCCAGGGCATTTGAAGCCCTAGTCAAACACACTTTTGCTCAAGGAACTTTCATGGAGAATTATCTCGAAGCCAAAAAACCATCAGGGAGTTTTTCGTTTAATTATATTTTCCTTATTTCTTTAATTGTTTTATCTATTACAATGAAGTACGTTGTATAATTTAGTGGGTGGATGATGGAGAAAGAATTAGAACGTATGCCAGTTTACGTGTCTTATTTTTTTTTTTACTAAAATAACATGCAAAGTGCTTAAAAATGGTCAAAATTTAACTTTTTTCAGCATGACTTTTGTAAAATTTACTAGTTACATTACCTAGCGCACTATAATCCTTGATACATATTGTGAGAATTAAGGTATTCGTTTTCCAATTGTCTACTAAATTTCGTAAAATTTATGAGTGAGCGGTGATGGAGTGGAGTTTAGAACTTGGCCTGGTATATAACTCGAGATCGCCATGATTAGTACTATAGATTTAGATGGAAGAACATGTTCAACTGATAAATTTCTAGGATTCAACCAAATATCCTACATGTCATAAAAATAACTAACTTCACTGGTTAGTTAACTCCCGGTTAACTTGAGTACTCTCATTTTTAGAGTAAAAATCCTAGAACTACCTGTTAAGCCATTACTTTCTTTTTGTATACATATTATTATGTTTCGTTACACCTTTGCACCTTAGCCTACCGTGTAGATTAAGCCTATTTCTCTATGTTACTAGTTGCTTTCGTGTAAAGTCTTGTATTTCCTGTGTCAAATTGAAATTTTTCTATCTCTATAATGGTCGGGAAATTGCTCAATGCAATAGGAATAATATATATAGCTGTAAGTTTCGTCTTTTCGCAATTATGAATTATGTTCGATGAAGAACGGAGTACTACAAGGAAAAGATTATCCGGATAAATTATGAACAGTGAAGACGGTGGAATCAAACCGAGAGTTTATTAGGTATATGAAAAAAAAGAAAAAAATGGAAAAAGAAAAGGAAAAATAGACTAAAAAAAGGAAGGAAGAAAAATAGTCGTTTCAAATAGAAGGTTATACCGAAGGAATCACTTCAGAAGGATCGATTATTCGTGATACGTATACAAAAATCAACGATGTTAAGTTTTGTAAAAAGGGCGATATCACCACTTGTGTAAAAGTATTGTATAAGATCGAATGTAAGGGAGGTTGACAGTTATTGGGGATGTCTACTTTGGTTGTCTTGTGTCATTTCTGTGTCGAGGCGTCTGTCTTATATTCGAGTCTTTTTCCATGGACGGTCGAGGAAAGTTACTAGCAACCGTACCTTATTTGTTGGGCTTATCTATTTGTTTTGTGTAATTTTATTTAATCAACTCATTTTATTCCCTTTCTAGCAACTTAACCTTGTGTGTCTATCTCGTATGTATGACTTGTTCGAGCAGCGTCTTTCTCAGTCATTGACGGCCCTGTATGCTTGTTCAGATGCCATGTTGGATGACGAATTATGGTGGAAAAGTTAGAAGGTCCCTGATCCAATATCATCTGCATCTTAACCGCCGGCTTGGTTAAACACGTACAGGGGTGTGATCGGATTGTTATGTCTATTCATGCGTTCGACCTGTATATTATGATAAACAACTGCCTTGTTGATGTGGTACTTAATGATGAAAAGACTGGGAATGATCACCGTAAGCTTCGTAGCCCAATATTTAGATTTGACTTGTTCTCGCCTTAGCTTTTGCGGTCGGTAGAGATGTGTAATCCTTGCCAGTTATGATTGACGGAAAACTAATCATGATTACGAGGCAATTGTGCGTACTACTTAAATGTTGGCTACCCTAAAGTAGTTTGAGTGATTTGAGTGTTTTCATTGTAATATTTCTTTGAGGAGCGGGGTGATGTTCGAGGGGTTTTTGGACATAACGATGTTTACTGAATAATCCGTTAACTTCGGGTGCGGGTCACTATGTGAGTATAAATTAAACTTTTGGCAGTTAGGGATTCTGGAGGCTCATGTAGGAGTCTTGGGGGGGAGTTGTGTAGATCAGCAAGTTCGGTCTCTGGGTGTATTATTAAGTTGTTATCCCTTCGTGGTGACAGTCGAGGTGTGTGGTGTGCTGGGAGGGGGGTTTGTTAGGGCGGGGAAGGTTGGGCGGGTTAGGGGTGTTAGGCTTAGTGTTTGCAGGGAGGGGGGGGGTGATTTGGGAGGGCGGGGATAATGGCGAGGTCGTTGAGTGGGGTGTGGTGTGAGTGTGTGTGTGTGTGAGTGGTGGTGGGTGTGTGTCTGTGTGTGTGTGTGGTGTATCTCAGTGAGTTGTGTGTGTGTCTAGGTGTGTGAATCTCTTCACTGTGTGTGTGGTGTGGTCTGTATGTGATGTGGTGTGAGAGTCCACAGTATGTATGTTTGAGTGAGTGTGTGAGTGAGTGTGTTTTTTGATGTGTCGTGGTTGATAGTGGAGTGAGTGTTGTGTAGTGGGTAAATGAGATTTGTGTTGTCCCTATTAGTGATATGATGATTGGTGAGAGGACAGTTTTCCGGATTTAGGAGTTATTTATAGAGTAGAGTGATTTTTGGGTATATGCTGAATGTTGTATGCCAAACTATAGCTATTATATTAAGAGGTGTAGTAAAGTTATTCCGTAAAGACATTTTAGAAGATTACTTTTAGCTTAAGTTAATATCCAAATCTCCTGTGCTCGTGTCGTATCCCGACGTGGCGGTTGTATTGAAAAGCGTGGTGAAGTGGGTATGCGCGGGGTTGATGTTGCAATGGGTGGAGGGGTTGGAGTTGTCGTCGCTAATGTACTGGCTATAATTTCTTTGTGATATGCAAGCTAAATATAATACGAAAGCAAGAGTAAGGCGTAAAACGAAGAACGTTTAAGGGAATATAAAAAACGCGTTTAAAACCTAAATTATCAAATTTTGACCCTATAAATGCAAATTTTAATTTTTATAAGGTCCTAAATGATTAAAATAATTTTAATAAAGAAATAATTATTATTTTTTTGTCTTTTTTGTTCTATTTTGATGAATTTAAAAACCTAATTTAACATTAAAAAATATTATCGATAACAATTTTATACTAAATTGGGAAAATTCTGAAAAATTTATAAAAATACTTAAGGTAATTCTAATCCTAGGAAAAATAAAATAAGCCACACAACTTATCTTAATAAGCTTGAAATAAGCCCTAAAAGGTCTGAAAGCTTAAAAAGGAAAAACACCCTTAATACCAAGTGGCCCATGGGTCTTACTGAAGATAAAAAGCCATGGGTGCATATATGGTTAAGTGTGGAGTGTTTTAATAATGTTGGGCGTATGTGAAGGGCTGAGGTCACAGTGTGCGAACCCTGTGGCTTCACTTTTTGACAAAACTTTTTTATTTGGTAAATTTACCTTTTTGAAAAAAGCTTAAAATATTCGTGAATATAGCAACTTTTGTAAAAGCACTTTTTTTAAAAACTTAAAATAAGCTAGAGAAAGCTAATCAAAATGACAGTTAGCTTAAAAGACTTATTATGTCCCAATTTACTTAATAAATACTTGATTAGCTATATTTTGGACTTATTAATCTATAAAGGACATATACTAATAAGCCCATAACAGATTAAGAACATATACACAGTAAGCACTTAGGAACAAAAATAAGCAAAAACCTTAAGCTGAAAGTGGCTGAAAAGACAAAAAAGACAGTTGACTCTAAAATGGTTTTGGAGTCTGTGGGTCTCACAATTTTAACTGAATTTATAAGGCTACGGTATATGGACGTGATAAATCTCTTAGACCAAATGGGAAACTTTAATACTACAAACTTGGATTAGAAACCTAAAATATATAAGCTCAATCGAAGCAAATAGTGCAGCATTATAGAAGTGAATGATTCCGCTTACGAGGTCGGGATAAAAATTAAAAAAATAAAAAAAAGGTTTTTCAAAAGTTATCATTCTAAATCGATTTTACTGCAAAATGCTTTATAAACCAAAAAAAAACAAAAAAACAAAAATAAAAAATAAATATTAAAATTACTTTATCAAATTGCAATGACCGTTCAATGGACATACTCACACATATGGACCGCCAACACGTGGATTCGCCAAAAGCCTCCCCCCACCCCCTGACAACATGTAAACCAAGCCTTACTAAACTTTTTAGAAATAAACATAGTTCGACAGTTTATTAGAATACAGACTTAAGAAATACTAATACAAAGTCCATAAAAACTTGGACACATCTCTTCAAATTTTAATAAACTTCAAAACATCATCTTTAGGACAGAATGAATCTAAATCAAAGGATGAAATCAATCCACCCCTAACAGTAGGAAACATGAGTTTCATACTGTCTAATCAAACAACCCCTTTAAATTCTTAAGAATCATTTAAAACTTAAAACAGATTATGAAAAGACTTAAAACATGATAACAGATTAATAACTAAACTAATTAAGGACATATAAGTAACATTTAAAGCAAAATATGTTCTAAAATAAGCTAAAACCAAATAAGGAATTTTAACCACTTTTAAGAAGATTATCAAAACATGATAAAAGCTACTTTTAAACTATTAATGCAACATTTTTAAACCATCCAAAGACAGAATAAGCAAAAATAAGCAGAGAATAAGCACCATTAAGCAGTAATAGAAATTAAGCTACAAATGAAAAATGAGAGCATACCTTAGTCCTATGCTTAAACAAGGACCAAAATTGCTCTTAGAGCTATTCTACAAGCTCCAGCTCATGTTCATGAGCTGGTAAAAGTCCAATAAGCCCATCCTTTTCTGGCTTATCATCCAATAAGCTGAGGTAATTTACTTGTGATTAAATGAAACAGTAAAAGCTTAGGATAGCTTTGAGAAAAGACTATCCTAAGAAACATAGATTATAAAAGTTATTTAATGACTTTAAAAACAATATTAAGCTGAATTGATTAGAATAAAACAGGATTAAAGATTTACTTAAAACTAAAATTTTCATTAATATTAAAAAGTACAAGCTTGAAATTAAAATACAATTAAATGGAAATTAAGCAGTAAAGATAAGCATAAACCTACACTACTCCTACACTACATTAAACTACTCCCCCTCTACAATGAAAATCGAATCCTATTTATATAAAAAACTTGTGCACATGGGTGTGCTAGTTGTGTTTCTTGTGTGAGGAGGATTAAACCCTTCATCCTGGCCTTCCTATCTTTTTTTTCCAAGCTTTGATCTTAGCCCCTTGATTTGATTCTGTACATCGGCTTCATAGGATTTTCCATCGTGGCTTGTCCTATTCATGGAGTAATAGGTTAAATTGGTGTTGTTTGGTTGTGGGGAAGAAGTTAAAAGTGTTTGTCTATTAGCAGGGTATGATTGTCAGGGGTGAGGGAATAGTGACTATGGCGGGAAATGGTTTTAGTGTTTAATTTGGTAACGGGGTAGGAAAAAAGGACTAACGGTGTTAGGGGGTGAAAGGGTAAAAGGGACTAATGTTGTAAATTGATAGGACTAACTATGTTAGTCCCTGAGGACTAACTCTGAAAGAGTTTAAAAGGGTATAGGTTAACGGGCTGTTAAGGTTGTTTTGGGCCTTAGTTAAAATGGATTGGGCCAGATTTTATAATTAAAGGGTTTTGGCTTTTAATTGAATAAATAAGCTTATTAGGCTGACTCGGCCCATTAACTTGGGTACGGGTTGGCCAAATAAGATGCTTATATCTTCTGGCTTTCGGTTTTTCAGCTTTTTCTAATTCCAGTGCTCGTTTTTGTCGGTTTTGGCTTTCTTTTGGTCCTTTAGTAAATTTCGATACTGCACAACACAAATAGTAAATACTACACATATAGTTGGCCATTTTTATGTTCGTTTTTGGTATTTTTAGGCTCGTTTGGATAGGTACAAGGTATGTGTAAATAAGCACATACCCATAGCTAAAAGGGAGATAAATTAAAGCTAAAACGAAGACAATTTTAAGATTTTTGGAAAATTCACAATAACGCGTATCCAACTTAAGAGATTTCTGGCGTCATCTGGTCAAGAATTCACAAGAAAGCGTTTGACCATTCCCAATTCGCGTATCCATGCTATTAATACGCCTGATATCCATGAGATAACTATTCGAAGATACAGTAAATCAAGTAAATTGGGAATGATATCAAAGATTTATTACGAACGTAGCGCGCACTCCAAGGAATCCAGCCTAATACGCCGTATCGACCTATCTGGATACGGCGTATCGAGTATTTTTCAGCAACTATAAATTAGAAGGACTCAAAAATGAGTTTTAAATGTTGCAATATATATTCTTTTATACCATATCATCAGAGACGAATTTTAGAAGAGAAGATCAGCCATAAAGGTCAAGCATTGATCACGAATCCAGAGAAGACATAGTGTTCTTACTCTCTTAATCGTTCGATTTTCAATTGTTTGATTACGCTTGTATAATTACAATGGTTGTGGGCTAATACCCTCGGGTATTAGCCATCTTAATGAAAGTTAAATGTTTGGTTTGTTTTAAAAATCGATTTCTTAATTTATCGTTGATTGTTTAATTATGTTTATTCACATCTCTTGGTTTATGTGTTTGAGTATACGACCTATTCATTCCAATTTGGTCTAGTGTTACGGACCCAAGTAATCTAGATTACTGGGATAGCTCTCACAATATCGTGTTTCTATATATCAGTACAATAGGATCTCAAATAATGTTTTGTCATTGTCTTTTGGATTTTGAGTTAGTTGGACGGTAAGGTGACCCGTTTATGTTTCAGCAATCATGCTCTTAATTAACTGATAAAGATTGGAATAGTGGACTACCAGTATATAAAACACCTTCAAACAATAAGTGAGTAAAGTCCCATTGGGCTAGAGTTTTAACAGGATCAACATGCTTTATTATCTAAGATAGATTATAATTAAACTAAAGGATGCTTTATGCGGATGCGTTAATTGTGACAGGATTAATTGTGTCTAGGTCTTAGGATGATGTCCCGCCTAAGTCTTAAGAATGATATGCCGCTTCGAGATAAGTAATCATTGCACTAAAACAAACAAACCAACATTTGAACATGATTTAATATGGCTAATACAGTTTTTTCTGTTTTTCAACTCATAACTTCTCTCAATTCTTTTTCTCACTAAATCACTCTGTCTGTTTTTATCATAC
This sequence comes from Tanacetum coccineum, assembly GCA_026074375.1. Lineage (NCBI taxonomy): Eukaryota > Viridiplantae > Streptophyta > Magnoliopsida > Asterales > Asteraceae > Tanacetum > Tanacetum coccineum. Next base: position 17,522 of record BQNB010084746.1, read on the forward strand.
ATCTCTCTTTCTATTTTTTAACTCAAAACTTTCTCACTTCTGTTTTTCCTTACCAAGAACTTTAAAGATTGAGCATTCCAATACTAACAATCAAATACTAAAATCTACTTACATCAAATGCTTTTGTAAGCAAATCTACAACATTCTTGTCAGTATGAATCTTGATCATTTGAATTAGCTTCTTTTCATTGGAATCTCTGATGAAGTGATGTCTAATCTTAATGTGCTTTGTCTTTAAGTGAAAAACAGGGTTCTTCACTATGCATATTGCGCTCTCATTTTCAATATAGATCTTTGTATGCATAAAGTTATACCTATAATCCAGCAATTGATTTTGAATCTAAAGCACTTGGCCACAACAACTTGAATCAGCTACATATTTAGCTTCTGTTGTGGAATTGGCAACCACAGTCTGCTTCTTACACTGCCATGAAATCAATCTACACCCTAGGAATTGACAACCTCCTGTTGTGGACTTCCTATCTAAGCTTGCTCCTGCATAGTCACTATCAGTATATGCCACCAAATCAAAAGGTGAATCCTTATGATACCAAAGGCCCAATTTAGGTTGACCTTTAAGATATCTAAAAAATCTTTTCACAGCCTGAAGATGTGACACTTTAGGGTTAACTTGGAATCTGGCACATACACATACAGTAAACATTATATCTGGTCTTGAAGAAGTAAGATACATTATTGAGCCAATCATTGATCTATACATGTGTTCATCTACATCTTCACCATCTGCATCTTTGAGCAAAGGCTTATGGGTTTTTATGGGTGTGTTTGCTGTTTTGACATCACTAAAGCCAAATATCTTTAAAATCTCAGTCACATACTTGTCTTGGCTTATAAAAATCCCATCTTCCTTTTGATTTACTTGCAAGCGTAGGAAGAATGTGAGTTCACCCATAGAACTCATCTAAAACTTCTTATGCATCATCTTCTCAAACTCTATGCATAATGACTTCTTTGTAAAGCCAAAAATGATATCATCTACATACACTTGAACTAACAGAATATCACCTTTGTCCCTTTTGATAAACAAAGTCTTGTCTATCTGTCCTCTCTGAAACTTATTTTCCAACAAATAAGAGGACAATGTCTCATATAAAGCTCTAGGAGCTTGATGCAAACCATAGAGAGCCTTTTCTACTTTGTAAACTCTATCAAGGAAGTTTGGGTCTTCAAAACCTGGGGGTTGACAAACATAGACCTCCTCTTCAATCTTTCCATACAGAAAATTACTCTTCACATCCATCTGGTACACCACAAAGTCTTTATATGAGACATAGGCTAAGAATAGCCTGATTTCTTCAATTCTGGCAACTGGAGCAAAAATCTCATCATAATTAATTCCTTCTTCTTGTGTGTACCCTTATGTAACCAATCTTGCTTTATTCTTAATCACAATACCTCTTTCATCCTTTTTGTTTCTGAAGACCCATTTAGTTCATATAGCTCTATTTCCATTAGGTAACTCTACCAAAGTCCAAACTTCTTGTAGCTTGAATTGTAGAAGATCTTCTTGCATAGCCTCTATCTAGCTTGGATCTTTTAGTGCTTGAACTACCTTTTTAGGTTCTTCTTGTGATAAAAAGCAAGCAAACAAGTAAATTTAGAGGTCTTTATGGCTTGTTCTTTGTTTAAGAGTAGTACTAACAAACCCATATTCCTCTAAATTCTTTGTCATCTGTCTTGTTTGAGTAGCTGATTACAGATCTCCAATAACTTGATTAAGAGGATGATCCTTATGCATTCTTGTAGTAGGAACAGGACTGACAAGGATATGTGTATCTAAATTAGTCATGTCAGCTTCTGCACCATCATCTTCAGCATCACTAAATATGCCAATTTCTTCCAAATCAGGTATATTTGGATCATCAGCACATCCATAGACTATATTCTCATCAATAGCATTATCCTCTATGCCAGCAGCATTAACAGTTGGACTAACAATATTATTATTGATAGTGCTGCTGACATTAGCATCCTTCTCTTGATCAACTCGTTCACCCTCTTCACTTGGGTTACCACCTTTATTCCCTGGATCTTCAGCATCCTTCTTTTCCTCTTCCCCTGATGGTTTGAATCCAGCATTAGGAGAATCCTTTGGACTAGAAGAGAATGGTGGATCTTGAGTCCATAATGGTAGCAATATGTAATCTTTGCCAGGTAATGTCTTCACTCTAGCTTTACCTGCATCATCACATGCTTTTGTACCTGCATTACCATTAGACTGATTCCCTGCAACAACTGGCTTATAATTCATAGAATTTTTTAGTGCATCTATATCCAAAAGCCAATTAGGTCCACTTCCTGCAATATTAGGTGTATTCTTACTAAATTAAACATGCAGGGGTCTCTTCTACTATCCTAGTTCTACTGTTGAATACTCTGAATGCTTTACTATTGGTAGAGTATCCTACAAATAACCCTTCATCAGCTTTTCCATCAAACTTACCTTGGTGATCTATGGTATTAAGGATTGTAACAGGACACCCAAATGGTCTCATGAAGCTTTACAGGTAGTTTTTCTACTAGAAAAGTTTCACTAAGGGGGTTTCTTGTGCGAGGATTTGATTAACTAACACCTTCTTATTTGAGACATAACAAGCAGTATTAACTGCCTCAACCCAGAAAGTTGTTGGCAATTTTGAATCAGCTAGCATAGTCCTAGCAGCCTCTATTAGTGTCCTATTTTTTCTTTCTGCTACTCCATTTTGTTGTGGAGTCCTAGCAACACTAAATTCCCTCTTAATACCCTTCATTTCACAGAACTGATTCATGACCCTATTCTTGAATTCAGTCCTATTGTCACATCTAATCACTTTCACCCTAGGTCTTATTAGTTTTTCAAGGCTTGTTATGATTGTTTTAAGGATTTTCATTAGTTTTCATCCTTAGTGTCTAAAAGGGAAACCCAACGAAACATACTAAAAATCATTTTGTGTAAACTAGACATACATCTTTTCATTCAAACTCTTTACAAAATTTGGGCAAACAATACATGTGGAACATTTGTAACGGTTTTCTGATTGAACTGACTATTTTGGTTTTACAAGAAGCTCTATGTTGCTTTCCCTTCTGACAAGCAACACAGGTTTGATTAATTTCAAAAAGTTTTGAAGGTAAACCTCTTACAAGGTTTCCCCTTACCAGTTTATTCATTGTTTTGAAATTTACATATCCAAGCCTCTTATGCCAAAGATTAGATTCATCTGGTGTGGCTTTTACAAAGAGACAAGTGAGACCTCCTTGAGGAACAACATTCTTATATAAACATTGTACATGTTATCCTTTCTAGGAACTTTAAGCAAAACATGACTTTCATCAGTTAACTTAAAGTCTGGAGACAGAACAACACATTCAGTATCAGTAAAAGAAACACTTTCTCTCTGTCATCATTTGTGAGACACTGAAGAGGTTAAACTTTAATTCCTTTACAAAATACACATCTTCAAAATCCAATTTACCAGTTTTTATTTTACCTTTCCTAGTAATTTTCCTCCTTTAGAATTACCTCCAAAGGCAACAAATCCTCCATTAATTTCTTCATAATATGTAAGATAGGATCCGTTTCTTGTCATGTGCCTAGAGCATCCACTGTCAATCACTCATTTATCCTTCAAATCTTGATGTGGATTGCCCTGCACATAATGGTAGGAAAATTAGTTTTTTTTTGGGACCCAAGCCATTACTGACTTGGATTGCTTGTTTGCATCAATTATAGTTCATACTCTTTTAAAGGACAATGATGACCATTATTTCTGGAGACAGGTCTAAATTTTATGCTTCGGTATCCAAACCCAACATGTGAGGCACTTAATACATTTCCCGTGTTTCCCTTAATAGCTCTAGTAATCGGATTTTGGGCCTTAGCAGTATTAACCACTTGTTCCTCTTTAACAGTATTAACTTTTAAGTGAATTACTATTATTAGCTGTTGTTATTTTGTTAAAAGGCCTTCTAGCAGTTGAATATGCATTATTAATAACATTTTTTATGGGTCCTGCATTATTCACTACTTTTCTTGGTTGAACAGTATTAACTGATCTAGCAGTATTAAGTGAAATTGGGCCAGACCTAGTTAAGACTGTTCTTGGAACGATGTTCCTTTTTGGACTGGGGTGAGTTAATTTAGAGAAATTCTGTTTGTTCATCCTTTGAACATTGGTCCAAACTGATTTTGTAAATCTTCCATTATTATAACCGTTATTGCAATCATCTTCAATATGATCAGAACTACCTACACACATGGTCAAGCTTTAGTGAAATATCTCAAATCACTCCTTAATTTTGAGAACATTGTGTTCAGTTTCTCTTGTTTCCCCTAGGACTTCTAGATGGACTAAAAGATTGACTATATGTGTCTTGCCTAGTTTGCTCAACAGATTTCCTATTAGTTTTAGGTTTAACAAACTCAATTTTAGTAAAATTAGACTTAACTGTTTGAAACTTAGACTCATCTTGTTCCTCACTTTCAGACACCTAATCCTCAATAATTGGGGCTCTATTTTCTTTCCTAGTAGTCTTAGGTTCATTAGTCTCAATAGTAGGCTTTTCAACTACAGATTCACTAACAGACTCATTCACATCAACAAAATCATTTAGACTAGGATAAACTAAATCAGGTTTTGGTGGCATAAAATTCCTAGTATAGGGAGGTGGGACAGCATTATACCCTAATCCTATTTTACATTTATCCATTATCTGACTGTCTAGAAGTTTACTTAGGCTTTTTGATGAATTTTCAATTTTTTGTACTGTAAGTTGAACCTCATCTTTTTCTTTTGTAGTAAACTCTAACTTCCTTTTAAGCTCTGTAATATCTAAATCTCTTAAATAGATTTCACGTTTTAAGAGTTTTATATCTTCCTCATACACAGACTCATTTTTCTTAAAGACTAACAGTCTAGCTTCTACAGATTCTAAACCAGTTTTATAAGAGACAACACTTATCCTAGTTGTTCTTAAGTCTTTAACTAATTGTTCATTTTGTTCTTTTAGATCTTTTACACATTCTAAATAAGATAAACAACAATTTAAGTCATTGGATACCTCAGAGTTTGTAGAAGAAGTTGAACTTGTTGAAGAATAAGCCATAAGAGCAAAATTGGTTAGACCTTCTTCTGCTTGGTCACTCCAATCATAGCCAATGCCATCACACTGAGACACTAAGGCATTTAAAGTAGTTTCCTCAACTGGCACAGTCCTTTTGGTAGGCTCCCTATTCTTGCTGTTATGATTCATGGGTGCCCTGCACTCCCTTGCAAAGTGTCCTCTCTTGTGGCAGTTGAAACACTCCACCTTGGACTTGTCAAACCTAATTCTTTCTTTGTTGGCCATGTCCAGCTTCCTTTTAGTATTCTTCTAGGATTTTTGCCCTCTTAGTCCTGCTTAGAAATGTTCCACCTCAAATCCATCTCTTCTAGATCATCAAGATGGATTTGTTATAGATCTTCATTATCTAGCTGTGGAATACTTGGTTGGCTAGCAAAGAAGTAGTAAATCACAGCATCACTCAAATTTTCAACAGTTGTTGAGCTATCAGCAGCACCCTGAGTACTAGCAGTATTAACACCCTGAGAAGTATTAACTACTCGAGTTGCACTGTTAGTACTGTTTGAGGACAAAAAGGCTACATTGTGTGAGTTTGTGGATGAGCTAGATGTCCCCTTGACCTCTGATTCATAAGCCTCCAGGTTGTTGAAGAGGTTATCCAAACTCAATGTCTCAATCTCTGGTTTGTTCATCCACACAATAGTATGCATAGTCCATTCTTGTGACAAACTTCTTAAGAACTTCTGATTGATGTCTTCTTGAGGGATAACTTCACCATGCATCTCCAATTAACTAATTAGCTTTTGAAGCCTTTCATAGGTTTGTTCAATCACTTCTGTGTTGGATGCAGCAAAGTTTTCATATTGCTGCTTCAGAAGATTTTTCTGAGTTTTCTTTGTAGCAGTATTACCTCTAATATCTTTCTCTATCACGCCATGCTCAGTGTTTAGCATCCTTGTATGAGTTGAACTTTAATTGATGCTCATTAGGTAAGGACATCAACAAAGTGCTTCTTGCCTTCAACTCTGCCCTTCTTTTTGCCTTCTCTTCAACACTTGTAGGAGGGATAATAATCTCTCTAACCATCAAAGTTTTTTGTTACTTTTGGGTGCATTTTCATTTTTACGATCTCTTTAGAGTGGTAAATCAATGCACCTGTAGGTACTGCTCCATTCCTCATCTTCTTGAGATCATACTCACTCAGTTGGAGTTATGGGTAGTTTGATGGTTGGAGTTTAGATTGTGCATCCTATTGCTTCTTTGAAAAAAGTAGATCTTATGTGTAGTAAAGGTTCTTCTTATTCAAAGCTTCTCACAATCTTTGATACCACTTGTTGATCCCAATAGAATAGATCTGGCTTAGCTTGTATGAGGCTAAGTTGTATTGAATAAATCCAAAACAACTATGATAGAAACTTTGATTGTGAATATCAAAGACTGTGCGGAATCTTGTCAATGATACTAAAAAGAATTTCAATGAAACTTCAGATAGTGATGAATATGATCAATAAAATAGTTTACCAAAAACTTTCAGCCTCAATCTTAATACGAATCACTTTAATAGTGTTAGGGTTACAAAACTGAAGCTAATCGACTTAGTTAGACTATGATGTAGATGTATCTACTAATACCCTTAGGACCTCCTTTTATTACACCAAAGGTAGTCCTACTGGATTACAAGATTTCCTATGTTATCATGATCTTCTAAAAAAATAACTTATACGTATCTTTTACAAAAATATCTCATACATATCACACAAGCAATCTTTATCTTTTCTCTTAGCAGTCTTTATCCTTTCAGCAGTTGTAATCTTTCAGCAGTTGTAACTTTTATACCAGCAGCATTAACTATCAACACCAAAACGTATAGTAACATTTGTATACCAGCAAGCACTAAATGTGTTACAAACAACATTAACTACTTAGAAAGTTTTCTTCAATCTTCATCAGCAGTACTAAGTTAGACTAGCAGTACTAACTTTACTCTAGCAGTACTAACATTACTAGCAGTAGTAATATACACTAGCAGTAGTAACTTACACTAGCAGTAGTAACTAGCAGTACTAACTACTTAGCATATTTTTCATTAAGATTACTAACAACACTAATTTATGCTTAGTAGCAGTAACTAATACCTTAATAGCAGTAACTTCAAGAAGGCTTTTAATCCCAACAATTGTGTTCCTAACGTGAGTGATTTGAAAATAATATTGGGGTTTTGGTTCGAAATCAATTTTTCGACAAACTCACTAGTGTATGTAAATCCTATGTTCTAGGGAAGCATATTTTTTAGTATTAACATTATATCCTAGTAGTCCTAATTGTACAAACTTGAAAGAAAAATAGAAAATCCTCAATTTCAATTTTTGTGTTCATCATGAATCCTAGACTTAAATTTAATGAAAATAGATGAAATGACTTACAATTGATGATCTTTATGATGTTAGGAATGATTATTAGTGTTGATTTGATCTTCAATTAGTGTTTAGGTGGTTGATTTTAAGTTTTGGTGGTTTTTGGGTCGTGTTCGTCGCACCAGGGAAAGGATATGTTTAGTTTTGTGTTTTGAAATTTTTTGATTAGGTGTAAATATTAGACGTCTACTGGTGGCGGTCCCATATCGATCAGGGGGTCGCCTGAGATATGAGGGCCACCCGTATTATAGATTTTTGGACTTTTAAATTTTGACACGAATTTACTAGCAAGGGTGACTAATTAATTGGCATTTCATGAATTAAAAATATTTAACAAGCTTCGGATGAAGTTGTTAAATTGTCACGACGCGGAATGGAACGCAGACTAGAATCGAGACAGAAGAAAAGAGAGTCGATTTATGGAATGTGTTCCATCATTCCTAAACCAAGACGTAGATAGTTGAACAATTCACGTTTCAGAAGTTTAGTGGGCGGTCCCCTTAAATAGGTGGGCGGTCTCCTTAAAATTAAGGGGGCCGCCCTTGTATTTAAGGGGGCCGCCCTAGACTGGGCGCTCCTCATTTTGTCCTTTTGTGTTGGGAGAATTTTCTGAAACTTTCTAGCCGTTTTAGATCCAAAAATTTGAATTTCAAAATGTTTATTTTGAATAAAACATTTCTTTTAATTGTAGAAAATGTTTTGTAATGTTTATAAAAATGTTTACACCATTTTATAAAAGTGTGAGGTTGAATATAAATTTCCTTTGATCATAAAATGCATTAACCATTTATTTATTCATACCTTGAAGTGATAAAATTTTTGAAATGAAAATTTACTACTAATTACTTGTTTACGTTTAATTTTACATTGAACGATTTTATATTTTGTGATTATCAAAACGTAAAGATGTGAAAAATATTAATAATGTTTTTAGGCATTATTTCTATCAACAAGAATATACGCTTAACCGCTTCAAGGTAAGAGGTTTTGGGAGTCTCTTGGAAGCGGGCACAAAGGCAGACACTAAACATGTTATCGGGCCTACTTGCCGTTAGGTATAATAAACTACCTATCATGCATCGATACTTGGTACTATCTACCGACTCACACTCTTCGTCTTTCGTGAGTTTGGTATCGGAGGACATGGGGGTTTTCATTGGTTTAGATTCTTCTAAGCCAAATTTCTTAAGCATTTCTTTAATATATTTAGATTGATTAAAGAAAATGTCATCTTCTATTTGTTTTATTTGTAATCCAAGGAAGAAGTTAAGTTCACCCATCATGCTCATCTCGAACTCGTCATGCATGATTTTGGCAAATTCATCACACATGTCTTGACAAGTCGAGCCGAATATAATGTCGCCGACATATATTTGAACGATGATGAGGTTTGAACTTTTCTTCTTGGTAAAAAGTGTGTTATGTACCATTCCCATTTTGTATTCATGTTTAATAAGAAAAGCTTTTAATCTATCATACCAAGCCTTTGGTGCTTGTTTAAGACCGTATAAAGCTTTCTTAAGTTTATAAACATGATCCGTTTTTTCAAAGTCAATGAATCCTGGAGGTTGTGCCACGTATACCTCCTCATTGATAAAACCGTTCAGGAATGCACTTTTTACATCCATTTGGAATAGCTTAAAATCTAAAGCACAAGCATAGGCTAATAGTATCCTAATTGACTCAAGTCTAGAAACTGGAGCATAAGTTTCATCATAATCGATGCCCTCTTGTTGATTATAGCCTTGAGCAACTAACCTAGCCTTATTTCGAGAAACAATACCATTCTCGTCTAACTTATTTCTAAATGCCCACTTAGTTTCTATGATTGTCATATTCCTAGGTTGTGGAACTAACTCCTAAACGTCGTTAGCAATGAATTGATTTAATTCTTCTTGCATGACGACTATCTAACTATCATTCGTTAAGGCTTCATTCACATTCTTAGGTTCTATAGCTGATATAAAACAAAAGAAGTTACTTTGGTTTTAGGCTTGTGATCTAAGGGTTCTTTGGTTAAGGTTTCCTATGACATTTTCTAATTGATGGTTCCTAGATTCCTTAATATTGACTATTTCGTCAATCTCTAAAGTTTCATCCTCAATGTCATTTTCTAGGTTTTTCTTTTCGGTAGCCTTAATTGCTTCTTCTTCATCTAAGTCATCATCCACCAAGGGTGATGTCTTAAAGGGTAAAGGAGTTTATCGAATGTCACGTTGAGTGATTCTTTGACTTTCCTAGTATGTTTGTTAAGGATGATGTAGGCTTTACTATTTTGCGAGTAACCTAAAAAGATACCTTCATATGACTTTGAGTCAAACTTTGTAAGGTAGTCTTTAGTGTTTAATATGAAGCACTTGCTTTCAAACACTCTAAAGTAATAAAGAGTAGGTTTTCTACCTCTTAAGAGTTCGTAAGGTGTTTTTCATAAGATGGCTCAAATTAGGATTCGGTTGAGAATGTATGTTGAAATACCTACTGCGTTACACCAAAACTTTTGTGGTAACGATTACTCATTCAACATAGTCCTACTCATTTCTTGAAGTGTCCTATTTTTCCTTTCAACCACGCCATTTGATTGAGGAGTGCGTAGAGCTGAGAAGTTATGTGTAATTCCATTGACATTACAAAACTCTCCAAATTGCACCTCATTATCAAATTCCCTACCGTGGTCAGTTCTTATTGACACTATTGTACATCCTAATTGGTTTTGAAATTTCTTACTAAATATCTCGAATTGATCGAAGGCTTCGGTTTTGTCCTTAAGGAATCTAGTCCAATTATACCTAGAGTAGTCATCTACTATGACTAAGGTGTAATGGTTTCCCTCGTAACTCTGTACGGCGGATGAACCAAAGAGATCCATATTAAAGAGTTCTAAGCATCTAGTCGTTGAGACTATATTCTTAGCCTTGTGACTAGCGTGAGCTTGTTTTCTAATTTTGCAAGCATCACAGAAGTGTTGATCAAACTTAAGCTTAGGTAAGTTTCTAACTAATTTCTTAGATGCTAACGATTGAATGAGACACATATTTACGTGACCTTAGCTCCTATGCCACAAAGTGGAATTTTCATCAATCGTTGCTAGACAAATTTGGTCTTTAGGCTTATTTCCTAATTTTATCACATATAAGCCTTTCTTCCTAATACCTCTACCTATGACCTTACCATCTTAGTGATTTCACTATCATGTTCAGAGAAAGTTACTCTACCACTTATTATCACATATTTGTCCTATACTTAACAAGTTAAATCTTAAGTTATCTACATGTTCTAAATTATCTATTTTGAGAGAGTCATTCGAAATCGTACCTTTGTCGATGATGTTGCCACGAAGATTGCTACCAAAAATGACATTACCTCCGTTATATGCCTTGTAGCTTGAGAAGAGCTTTCGGTTACCCGTCATGTGTTTGGAGCATCCGCTATTGACTCGCATAAATTGGACTCCTTTTTATATACCAATAAATAAAAGTACGCAACAAGGATCAGAATCACGTGAGACCAATGAAACCGGAAGCTGTATAAAGTGTTCCCGGGTCGTTATGTCCCAACGAGGCTAGAGATGGAAAATCGAAAGACGATTGATGATTGGTGTTTGAATATGACTAAGGAATGAGATTATGAATTGGCACTAATACTAAATAAGCAAATGCATATAA
>BQNB010084747.1:0-28661 GCA_026074375.1 Tanacetum coccineum
CAGCTAACCTTAGCCACACTAAACCCTCTATTACTCAAAATGCATATCCACCTCTGACAACTCCATAACAACCACAAGCTGAGTTTCCCCAATTAGACTCAGGTCTTGCTGTTCCAACATTTCTTCCTGGTGATGACCTAATTGATTGTATGAACAAAGCAATGGCATTTATGTTAACTATGTTTTCATCACGTTATCCCTCCACCAACAATTAAATCAGATCTTGTTCTAATCCAAGGAATTAAGCCACTGTTCAAGATGGTAGAGTCACTGTTCAGTAAGTTCAAGGAAGACAGAATTAGAATGTTGTCAGTTTAGGATCTCAAGGGAATGTTTTAGGTTATAAAGTGTTATAATTGTCAAGGTGAAGGGCACATGGCTAGACAGTGTACTCAGCCAAACATGTTGGGAATAAAATGCTATAAGGTATTCCTACTGTTAGTAAGGATCATTCCTACTGCTAGAGTATTTTCCCACTGCTAGTGAAGTGTATTCCATTGTTAGTGAAAGTTTTCCACTGCTGATGTTTCCACTACTTGAAGGTTTTTCCACTGTTGAAGTCTTTCCACTACTGTCTAAGGATAAGGATTACTCAAAGTCAAATGCACGTTATTGTTATATTTAGAATAAATTTTATGTATATCTCTTGTATTTAGGAGATCCGATTAGGTCTTATCTTGTACAGGGCTCCTTGTGCTATAAAAGGAGTCCTTAGGTTAGAGTAGAAAAACACATCTTTGACATATATTCTCTCATAGCTTTAAGGTTATGTAAACCCTAGTACTGGTTGAGTACTCGTATTATTACATCAATAATATTAAAGCTTTTTGTGTAATTCACTGTTCCATTCATTTCATTATTGTTCTTCTTAATCACTAAAGGTTAGATTCCGCATAACCATTGGTGAAACATCTTAACAAAGTTTCTCTCATTGTTAGTTTGGATTTATCCAAGGTAACAATAACCTTATAAGCTAAGGCATTAGATCCGAGTTTTAGGACTCAACAAGTGGTATCAGAGCTTGTTGAGGAACTTTGATCAAAGAAGCATAACACACTAATCTCATTACCAAATCACAAACTGAAATGGATCCCTATAATCACTCAACTCCTACTTCTACAAAACTTCCAATTCTTGACACTGGAAAGTTTGAACAATGGAAGTTCAGAATCCAACAGTACCTACAACATGAACACTATGCTCTATGGGAAGTCATAAAGTTTGGTGACTCCTATAAAGTTCCTCCAGAAGAGACTGCCAAAGATAAAAGTTTAACAGGTGAAGGTTCTGGGTCAACAAAGAAGAAGGGAAGAACTGTGGCTATAACTGCGGAAGTCATGCAAAAATGGAGAAATGATGTCAAGGCAAGAACTACTCTATTATTGGCTCTCCCTGATGAACATTAGTTGAGATTCAGCAAATATGAAATTGCTAAAGAATTGTGGGAAGCCATTTTGAAAACCTTTGGTGGAAATGAAGCCACCAAAAAGACAAAGAAGAATCAGCTGAAGCAGCAATATGGTAACTTTAATGCTGAAGGAACAGAGACACTTGAACAAACTTTCAATAGGTTACTGGCTATTGTAAGTCATCTTGAGTTCATAGACGTCCTAATTGAACAAGATGACTTAAACCAAAAGTTTTTGTCAAGCCTTGCACCATAATGGCTAGTATACACCATAGTTTGGAGAAACAGGGATGATCTAGACACAATGAGTCTGGATGATGTATATAATCATCTCAAAGTCTATGAACCTAAGGTTTAAAAGAATGCAGGGGAAAACTCTCAAAATATGGCTTTCATTTCTTCATCAAATACTAACAGTGGAAAAAGTGAAGTTCCCACTGTTCAAGGAGTTTCCACTACTAGTGTTCAACCTGCTAGTGTTCAAGTTTCCACTGCCAGCACTGATGTTGCCGCTGCCAATCTTAGCTATGATATTGTTTGCGCATTCATAGCTACTCAGCCAAATGGTTCTCAAAATAAATATGAGGACATCACTCAGATTGATGATGATGATATTGAAGAGATGGACATAAAGTGGAACTTGGCTCTACTAAGCATGAGGGCTGATAGGTTTTGGAAGAAGACTGGTAAAAAGATTACCATTCAAAGATCTGATGTAGCTGGTTTTGACAAATCAGATGTGGAATGATTCAATTACCATAAGATGGGCCATTTTGCTAGAGAGTGCAGATCACCAAAGAGTCAAGACAGAGGGAAGATAGAGAGCTACAAAAAGGATCCTAAGGTGGAAGAGCTTGCTCCTAAGGCAATGATAGCCATTGATGGTATTGGATGGGATTGGAGTTATATGGCTGCAGAAGATGAAGCTTCAAAGAACCATGCTCTTGTGGCTGATGAAGAGGAAGTACCAACAGAATATGCTCTTATGGCCAAATCTAGCTCAAGTTCAGATAATGAGGTATGTGATGATTCCTTTTGTTCTAAATCATGTAGGAAAAAACACATAAAACCTCAATAATAAAATAAACAAGTTAATTGAACAACTTAGTGATTGTAAGACTGCCTTGTATAACTACAAACGAGGTTTATCACAAGTTGAGGCTAGATTAGTTAAATTTAAAGAAAATGAAATTAAAATCTGTGAAAAAATTAAAGTCCTTGAGAGAGATATAAAGCTTAAAAATAATAAAATTGAATATCTCAGGAATGAACTTGAGGAGTTAAAGAAAGAAGAAGAAAGCATAGATTTTAAAATAGGAAAATTTGAAAATGCTTCAAAAGACCTAGACAAACTTTTAAGGAGTCAAAAACTAGATATAGACAAGAAGGGTGTGTGATTTAATGAGTGTTGTGCTGTCCTACCTCCTATTGCATAAGTCTATTCACCTCTTAAGAAAGATCTGTCTTGGATGGGTTTACCTGAGTTTGTTGATGACATTGTTACTGATTATAGTAGGCCTACACCTAGTATAGATGTATCAAAAAATGTAAGTGAGGAGATAGAAGCAAAATAGGAAAGTAATAATCCCTCTTTCTTTGAACAAGGAGGATCATTTGGTAATGTTGTGTCAAAACCTATGATTAGGTTTGTAAACGAAACTGGTTGTCATAGTGTCTCTAAAGTTAATACTACTGAAAATGTTAGGAAACCAACTGTGAAATATGCATAGATGTACAGGAACACCTCACAAAGTGCTAGAGTTAGGGGAAACCAAAGGAATTGGAACAATCAAAAATCCCAATAGCTAGGAAAATACTTTGTGATGCAAAATAAAGCATGTTATAATTGTGGTAGCTTTGATCATTTGAAGTTTGACTGCAAACAAGATATATGGTTGGATAAGGGGAAAACCTGGGCAAGGGTAAACCATGACCATGATAACATGAAATACCCATCTACTCATAAGAGTATGACACCCAGAGCTGTTTTGCTCAAATCTGGCACAAAACTCATTGCCACTCTCAGACCTTTTTCCACTGCTAGACCAACATTGAATAGTGCTCAACCAAAAATGACATCTTTTTTAAACCAGCACATTCAAAAATAAAAAGGCCCTTTACAAGAAAATCAGCAGCTAAAAATAAAGATTGGGTTCCAACTGTTAGAACAAAATTTCCCACTATTGGCTCAAAAGTTCCCACTACTAAGCCAACAGTTGCTGCTGATAAGGGAAACAAGAGAAAAGCGGTTAAGGCCTCAGCTCGTTGGATTTGGAAACCTAAGCAAAATTCTTCTGGTTAAGGTTCAAATCTCAATGGTGTACCAGTGACCTTCAAGAAATACAAATACATTGATACACAAGGCAGTCTCAAGTCAGTAATGGCTTAGGTCCTGAAAGAGAACTAATTCTCTTTTTCTTATTGTGTAGGGCATACCACATGATAAAACTGATGATAAAGGATATTGAGACAGTGGTTGCTCTAGGCACATGACTGGCAACATATCTTACCTTTCTGAGTATGAACCTTTTAATGAAGGATGTGTGTCATTGTCATTTGGACATGGAAGAGGAAAGATTACTGGCAAAGGCTCAATTAAGACCAGTAAACTTAAGTTTGAGAATGTTTATTTTGTGGAAGAACTCAAATTCAATCTTTTTAGTGTGTCACAAATTTGTGATAACAAAAATAGTATTTTGTTCACTGCTACTGAGTGCCTTGTGTTGGGAAAAGACTTTAAGCTAGTTGATGATAAACATGTGTTGCTTAGAACTCCTAGACAACAGAATATGTATACCATTGACTTGAAAAATATTGTCCCTCATAAAAATTTAACTTGTCTGATTGCTAAGGCCTTAGTAGATGAATGTATGTTATGGCATAGGAGGTTAGGTCATCTAAACTTTAAAACCATGAATAAATTGGTTAGGAGTAATCTGGTTTAAGTTTGCCTTCCAAAAGCTTTGAAAAGGACCATTCTTGTGTTGCTTGCTTAAAGAAAAAGAAGCATAAGCCTTCTTGTAAGACCAAATTAGTAAATTATGTGTCTCTGCCCCTTCACACTTTGCATATGGATTTGTTTGGTCCTACTTCTGTCAGTAGTCTTAATCATAAATGGTATTGCTTAATTATGACTGATGATTTTTCTAGGTTTACTTGGACTTTCTTTTTACAATCTAAGGATGAAACAAGTAGGATCCTTAGGAATTTTATAACTAAGATAGAAAATCTAAAGGATCTTAAATTAAAAATAATCAGATGTGATAATAGGGGTGAGTTTAGGAATAGAGAAATGGATGAATTCTATTCTAGGAAAGGTATTAAGAGAGAGTTTAGTAATGCTAGAACCCCTCAGCAGAATGGTGTTGCTGAAAGAAGAAATTGGACTCTCATTGAAGCAGCAAGGACCATGTTAGCTGATGCGAAACTACCTGTCACCTTTTGGGCTGAAGCCATTAACACTGCTTGTTATGTCCAAAACAGGGTATTAGTGATTAGGTATCATAATAAGACCCCCTATGAACTCTTTAATAAAAGATCCCCTGCTATATGATTTTTAAGACCATTTGGGTGTCATGTCATGATTCTTAATACATTGGACCACTTACGAAAGTTTGATGCTATAGGAGATGAAGGTTACATTGTAGGATACTCCCTAAATAGTAAAGCATTCAGGGTGTTTAACAAAAGTACCAAGAAAGTAGAAGAAAACTTGCATGTGGATTTCCTAGAAAATAGATCCATTGAAAAAGGAACTGGTCCTGATTGGTTATTTGATATTAATACTCTAACCAACTCTATGAACTATGTGCCAGTTGTTGTTGCATGAACATCTTCTACTAACATTTCAGGTAAAAAAAAGATGTTCATCAAGCTGTGAAGAAGAAGGAATCTCTTCTTACATTCATTGCTCTTCCAAATTGGTTCCATGAGGCACAAATGGAAACTTCTAATGATTCTTCAAGAAAGAGTGATGCAATTCCAGTCAATGTTGATCCTCAAAATGAGCAAGAGGGGATCAATGGTCACAAAGCAGTGTCTAAAAGATGTAGAAACATGGATCCCACTGCTATTGTGCCTGAATTAACCTCAACAGTGGAAACTGAAGTTCCCACTATTAGTACACCTGCTCCCACTGGTAGCCTATTTGTTCCTCCTGTAACTTCAAGTGACCCAAGAATCATTTTAAGGGGAGGCCCATTCTATTCAGAGCCACCATCTTTAGGCAATGCTATGTGACAGGTTGGAAGATTTCTTTGGAGATACAAATGATGCAGTTAGTTTGGATGAAGTGGAAGCTGAATTAAGCAACATGGGGACTGCTATTCAAGTCAGTCTAACTCCCACTCTCAGAATTCATAAAGATCATCCAAAGAGTCAGATAATTGGTCCTGTTGATACTCTTGTCCAAACCAGACAAAAGACCAAGAATGTGGATAAACAAAGCTTCATAGCCATAATTCATCAAAAGAATAATCCTGATCTCCTACAGTATTGTCTATTTTCATGTTTCTTATCACAAGAAGAACCCAAGAAGATAGTTGATGCTCTCAAAGATCCAAGATGGGTAGAAGCTATGCAACAAGAGCTTCTACAGTTTAAGATTTAGAATGTTTGGGTTTTGGTGGACTGTCCTAAAGGGGTGAGACCTGTTGGAACAAAATGGGTTCTAAAAAACAAGAAAGATGAAAGGGGAATTGTAATTAGAAACAAGGGCATACTCAGGAGGAAGGAATTGACTATGAAGAAGCCTTTGCACCTGTTGCAAGGATTAAGGCTATTAGACTATTTTTAGCCTATGCTTCCTATATGGGCTTTACAGTATACCAAATGGATGTCAAAAGTGCTTTTTTATATGGGACCATTGATGAGGAGGTATATGTGATGCAGCCTCCTGGATTTCAAGATCTTGAGTTCCCAGACAGAGTTTATAAGGTAGAGAAGGCTATGTATGGACTTCATCAAGCTCCTAGAGCTTGGTATGGTACTTTGTCCAAGTATTTGTTGGATAATGCCTTTTAAAGAGGTACCATAGACCAGACACTGTTTATTAGGAAGCATAAAAGAAAGTTTTTGCTTGTATAAGTATATGTAGATGACATTATATTTAGCTCATCAAATCCAAAGCTGTGCAGAGAATTTGAGTCACTAATGCATGACAAATTCCAAATGAGTGCTATGGGTGAACTCAACTTCTTTCTAGGCTTACAAGTATTACAAAAGAAAGATGGCATCTTCATCTCACAAGACAAGTATGTTGGTGATATTCTCAAAAAGTTGGGATTCACAGATATAAGGTCAGCAAAGACTCCTATGGATAGGGAGAATCCTTGGGGAAAGGATGGAACTGGTAAATATATGGAACTTCACTTATATAGATCCATGATCGGATCATTGATGTACCTTACTACATCAAGATCA
Source organism: Tanacetum coccineum (assembly GCA_026074375.1). NCBI lineage: Eukaryota > Viridiplantae > Streptophyta > Magnoliopsida > Asterales > Asteraceae > Tanacetum > Tanacetum coccineum. The sequence goes on from BQNB010084747.1 coordinate 6,830, forward strand.
GATATCATGTTTGCTGTCTGTGCCTGTGCTAGATACCAAGTGACACCTAAAGAGTGTCATCTTCATGCTGTTAAGAGAATTTTTAGGTTTCTAAAAGGTCACCCTAAGTTGGGACTCTGGTATCCTAAAGAGTCTCCTTTTGACTTGGTGGCTTATTCTGACAGTGATTATTGTGGTGCTAATCAAGATAGAAAATCAACCACTAGTGGTTGTCAGTTTTTGGGAAGAAGGTTGATCTCTTGGCAATGCAAAAAGCAGACTATTGTGGCCACTTCCACAACTGAGGTAGAGTATGTGGCAGCTGCAAGTGGCTGTGGACAAGTGCTTTGGATTCAAAATTAGTTGTTGGACTATAGGTACAATTTCATGAACACTAAGATATATATTGATAATAATAGTGTAATTTGTATAGTTAAAAATCCTGTCTATCACTCTAAAACAAAACACATTGATTTAAGACATCACTTTATAAGAGACTGTTATGAAAAGAAGTTAATTAATGTTGATCATATTCATATAGATGATAATGTTGCAGATCTTTTAACTAAAGCTTTTGATGTGGGGAGGTTCTAGTACTTAGTTGTAAGTATTAGGATGCTCAACCCTTAAAATGTCTATCTCTTAATTTTTGTAAATTTTAGTATCAGATTTGCACTAATATTAGATCAATACCTGTTAGTGCTGCTAGAGTAAGATGTAACTGTTAGTCATTTTTCCCACTGTTAAGTTTCCACTGTTAGAGTAGAAGTTCCCTCTGTTGGGCTATCTTTCCACTGTTAGTGTTTTTCTTGGTTTTGGTCTAACAATTACAGGATGAGCATGTCATGATGAGGTCCATATGATGCCACAAATGATGTATAGAGGGTGGAACCCACACATCATATGTACTAACTCTGTAAGTCAATATGTCTTGGGTTGGGGTCAAGGAACTTTTAGGATTAGGGTATTTATAAAATACTCATGGCCAGTCTTAGATTGTCTCTAGTGGTGAGTGGAGGTTTTGTGACAATAAAGGTAGTTAAACTACTTGCTTGAGTCCTTAACTTTTGAGGAACTGTAGTATGAGTCTTTATTCATGGGTTATACACAAAATTGGTTCTCAAGAGTTACCCTCATGTCTATCTAAGCGTTCTTAGTGTGCATAAGGTATGCTGAGGCATCTGGGTGTGTAATTATTAGAGAAGGGACTCATACTGCCAAGACATTTGACCTAGTATGGATGTGGTAGGGTGGTGCCTCAGGGAATATTTTAATGGGTTAACCAGGGATACAATGGTGAATATGAGTATTAATTTTCTTCATGGGTCAGATAGCGAGCAAAGGACTCATGAATTCATACATATCTATCTTGCTTTTGCAAGTGTGTGTGTGTATGGATATGATAGGCTTACTTTTGATTATTGAAGATAAGTTAATACCCTTAGGAATATTTCCCACTGTTTGACCAAATCGTTTCCACTGTTAGGCTATTTTTCCCGCTGACAATATAGACGTTGGTATGGTTGGGCTCCAAAGATAGTTACAAGATTAAATATATCCGTTAGGATATTTTGGCCGTTTACTTTGCTATAAGGTTTCTTAAATTGGTGTCTCTAGATAATTATATAATTTTAAAAGATTTCTTCTTCTTAAAAGTCTTAATTATCTTGCTTCGGTCCAATCATACTCTTTCTTATAGTCAATATATTCTCAATTGTGGACGTCCATAGTACCAACTCATCTAATCATCTTTAACCCTACACCCTAAACCATCAATTTATCAATGGCAAAGCTTGCTTTTTGTGATTATCACAACATGGTGGCTATATTGGAGAAAACAGAGCTCAATGCTGACTTCCACCAGATAGTGGACTTCCTTAAAGTCTCCCACATAAGGTATGCTTTGATGGTTCATCCCACTGTCTATGTTTCACACATCCAACAGTTTTGGTCCACTGCCAGGATCGAAAGAAACAAAAATTATTGCTACCGTTAATGGCAGGCAAAGGACTATCACTAAATCATCAATTAGGAGGCATCTCAAACTAAAGATGATGAAGGTATAAGCACTTTGCCTGACAATGAGCTTTTTGAAAACCTTTCACTGATGGGCTATAACATTTTACCAATCCAAAGGTTTTCTTTTCAAAAGGGTCATTTTTTACATCAGTGGAAGTTTCTCATACATACCATTATGCAGTGTCTTAGTCCTAAAAGTACTGGTTTTGATGAGTTTATTAGTAACATTGCCACTGCTATTGTTTGCTTAGCCACCAACAGAACTTACAATTTTTCAAAAATGATTTTGATGGATTAATGAGGAATGTAAAAAGTTTTTTCTACTCTAAGAGTCAACAGTCTAAGTTTTTCTGGTAGGACTGTATAGTTGTTTGCATCCATGTTAGTTCCACAGGGTGAAGGCTTAGAACACCCAACTGAGCCCCATCACACACCCTCAGCTCAAGATGAAACCCATTACATATGATGAAACACTTCATCATGAACCACTCACTCGATCTCCCTTCACCCTCAACATGAACAAACCATTTCTCAAGAACCAATCATTCCATCACAATCTCATTCTGTCATTACCACACCTAGGAGAATAACAGAAGGGACTACATAGATTTCTCAGTTTAAAGTCCCTTCACCTAGAGTACATGAGACTGCATATCCAAAAGGAAATGATAGATATGGGGAGGCTTTCCCTACTACCACTAGCTTAGATGCAAGGTAGGACAGGAAAAACATTGCTAAGACCTCTGCCATGCCCCATGAAGCATCGCCAAGGGTTACTTCTCTTAGTGGTGGTGAGGACAGTATGCAACAAAAACTTCAAAAATTGATGGATATTTGTACAAGCCTGCAAAGGCAACACTTGCTTATAGAGGAAAGGGTTCAGAGTCATGATCTGGAAATCAATCAATTGAAGTCTAGAATCAAGACTCTTGAGTAGAATGAGAAGAGGAGAGAAGGTTTTGCTCAGGAGGATGCTTCAAACACAAGGGGGGGTAGATCAAGGGGAGGACTTGTTAGTTGAGGACACTATGAAAGATAGTGATAAGAGTGCTGACAAAGGGAGTGACAATACAGATGTGATGGCTAATGTTTTGGGTACTTTAGGAGCTACAAATGTCTTAGCCGGTGGAGGATTGAGTATTCCATCTATCAGCAAGAAGGACAAAGGAAAAGGGAAAATGACAGAACCTAAATAGCCTAAAAAGAGGAAGTTTCAAGTACAAATGGATGCTTAGCTAGTTTGAGAGTTAGAAGCCAAGTTCGCACAAGAAGATCAACTTGTTAGAGAACAAGCTGAGAGAGATGATGAGATAGGCAGAGTCCATGCTGAAAGAGAACTTGGGATGATGATTGCAGAACTTGATAGGAGCAATGAGATGGTTGCAAAGTACTTGAGTGAGTATGAACAAGCAGAAGCTGAATTGTCACATAATAAGAACGTTGAATTGATTGATGAGCTACTTAAGTATCAAAGGAACCTTGCTCAAATCAAGAAGTACCAAGCTCAGCAAAACAAGCCAGCTACAAAGACTGAGAGGAGAAATTTATACATGTCAATTCTGAGAAGCAATGCTGGTTGGAAAGTCAAAGACTTCAAAGGAATGTCTTTTGAGCAGATTGAAGAAAAATTCATTCCAGTTTGGAAACAGATGCAAGATTTTATGCCTATGAACTCCGAGTTATAAAGTGAAAGGCATAAGAGACCAGGAATACAACAAGAAACTTCAAAGAAACATAAATTTGCTAAAGAGGAAGAGTCTAAGTCTCCAATAGTTGAGAAGAAAGACAGTGATGATCATGATAAACTCATCAATCTTCAACAATAGGCAGTGTTGGTAAATGAAGAAGTTTCAGTGAATGTTACTCCTTTTGCTGTCAAATCACCTATATGTAACTGGAAGATCTTCAAAGACAAGTTAAGGGATGTATATCAGATCTTCAGGGTTGGACAAGCTCCTAAAACATATCCATACTTCTTTTCTATGCTTAAGGAATTTGATAGGGAAGATGTTGTGACCCTCTAGAAGCTTGTTAAGGACAGATTCAAGACAGAGTTGCCAAAGAGTAATCTTGAGAAGTGTTTATTCTTGCCCCTGAAGGTTATGTTTGGGCCTGTAGCAAGTGACGGTCTGTGGCAGTATCAAGCACCCATAAAGTATTGCAAGATGTATAGTTCGTGTAGGGTGCATTATTTAAGCATGGAAGGAATGTTCATTTACATGCTGGATAATGTTGAGTACCCTCTTCCAAAGAGTACACTTCAGAGAATGCTTGATCACAAGTGTGAGGTAAGTGAGTTTAATGAAGAATTAATTCACATGATCAATTTGATTAGAGGTCAGATCAAGAAGCTATAGGGTGTTTGGAAGCATCCTCTCCAGGTTAACATTTTATTCTAGAAACTTGATTTGAAAATAGAGTATCAAGTTTTGGGGAGGATTGTTGGGAATAAAATGCTCTAAGGTATTCCCACTGTTAGTTAGGATTATTCCCACTGCTAAAGTATTTTCCCACTGCTAGTGAAGTGTATTCGACTATTAGTAAAAGTCTTCTAGTGCTTGAAGGTTTTTCCACTGTTGAAGTCTTTCCACTGCTATCTAAGGATAAGGATTAATCAGAGTCAAATATGCGTTATTGTTATATTTAGAATGTATTCTGTGTATATCTCAAGTATTTAGGAGATATGGTTAGGTCTTATTTTGTACAGGACTCCTTGTGCTATAAAAAGAGTCCTTATGTCAGAGTAGATACATATGAAAAACATATATCTCTTGCATACATTTCTCATAGCTTTAAGGATTTGTGTACTCGTATTATTGTTCTAATAATATTAAAGATTTTTGTGTAAACACTGTTTCATTCATTTTCCACTGTTATATTTCTTGATCATTAAAGGTTAGATTCCGCATAACCTTTGGTGAAACCTCTTAACAAAGTTTCTCTCATTGTTAGTTTGGATTTATCCAAAGTGACAATAACCTTACAAGCTAAGGCATTAAATTCGAGTTTTAGGAACAAAAAAAATGGAAAGTAAGATATATTTACAAACTATTACCCTTATTGAAAACATGCTAGTACTTAGTAAAAGAACGTTTAAGACTAATACTAGCCAAAACTTTCAGTTAAACAAAAGCACGTAGTTACATACTACTTACATATAACAATAGTTTTAAGAAAATGTTAGTTATAAAATGTGTTCCCAATAAATATCTTGTTCACCTTCACTTTTGGGACCATAAGAGGTTTCACATGGACACGTGGTTCGTTTTTTAATTCTTTTTTACTAACAAACTAAGCTATAATGTTATAGTGTTGGGAGCAGTGATGTCATTAGTAAAAATTGCCAAAAAATTATGTCACATCAGCAAAAATCCAAACGGCACCAGAAACCCAACCACACAGCATTTTGGCAGGTATCCGTTGGCACATCTGATGCGGTTGGCCCATTTACATAACAATAAAAATACACAATATAACTAAAATTAAATTTATTAAAATTAAAAACATTAAATTAAATAAATAAAAACCATTATATAAAAATAAAAAATAAGTTTTAAACTAAAAAAAATAAATTAAAAAATATTTTTTGTAAATAAAAAAGAGGATTTATAAAATAAGAAAATAAGCCACTCAAATTAATGTTATCCACTCATTTCCACCTCTCCACCTTCTTCCTATTAAACACAAACACACATAAATACACACACACAAACATAAACGAACAAAAAAATCAATGGCGTCGGCTGGTTGTGATGGCGCGAGGGAGAATGGCACGAGGGACGGTACGGTGCGTCGTTGGGTTTTCTCGCGCCAGGCAATGGCACAACCGTTCCCCCCACTCTGATGGAGTAAAAATTATGATACTGGTCTTGTTAGGTAATTTTTTCTTAAATTACTATTTATAAGACTCGCGCACGCGCAGAATATATATATTATGTATTTCAAGATTTGATTTTTGTTGGGTTTTTACAACTATTAACATTAACAATCACGAGTACGCAGCGGAAAACATAGATCACGTAGAAAAGTTATAATTAACAAGGGATTGAAGATGTGCATGTTTTAGCAATAAAAGTTACACCGGTCTCGAATATACGCGTATGTTTAACATCACGCAAAACCACTAGGATCAAGGAATAATCCCTCTAAGTTGACACACACAATACTTTCTTAGCAAAACAACGAGGTATGCTAGTACTAGTAATGATTTAGCAAAACAATCACCTTCGTTCTTAATTCAATCAACACACGAACAAGACCACCACGGTTGTGTTATTAGATCGCAAACCAAAATCTTAAGGGTGTTTGGTTTTGATCATACAGCAAGAAGAAGCAAACCAAAACCCTTTGTGGGTTTTGATATTCGGTCGAACACAAGGGAGAGCACAAGGAGAGATTTAGGGTTATTGATTTTCAAGCATTAGCAAATAATGAACCTAAAACCTCCTTATATAGCCCTCTTGACTTGGCTTGCAAGTTAAGTAATCCCAATCCATTATGTTTAACCTTTAATGACTAACATTCCTTTTGTTAAATATTTAATATATTTAACGATCATTTATTTAAATCACTAATAATATATTACTTTAATATATTAATCGTTGTTCTACGTATTAATGTGTGCGTCCTCGTAGGCTCGAATAAATAATCCGGACATATATTATTTATCGTGTTCATAATCCAAAAGCTCCCACTTGGACATGTATAAATAATATAATAACATTGGTAAGCGTCTAGCAACACGCTAATGCTCCCGGAAATTTTTGATTGTGGTTTCATAAAGTCACAGATAAAAAGGATTTATGAATTTACAATCCCTTTGTTTCAGATACCATGTTAAAAATGGGTATGATCAAAGTCATTCCATTATTTAATGATTTTGTTTCTCGTATATGTAACTAATCAAGATTTCTGAAAATCAATGAGACATATCTTCATGAGTTTCCGGGTATGGCCATACATACATCTGATTAATTCTACGATGAGCCTAGTGGTATCATTCTTCAACTATTGAAGGAACAAATTCTATATTGACTACAAGTGTCAAGTTATCATGCTTCACAATCTCTTCTGAAATAGCCCTTATTAGTCACCTTTTTCAGGATAACTTAAACTAGATCAAGAAGGACTATCCACACATGCAAGACCCACTTGTATCTCAAGTCTAAAGATCTTGTAAATAAAATCACTTACAAGATTTACTTAATGACAATGATCCATAAAGTGATAATCTTGTTTGTTAGGGAAATACAATATTCATCTTATGAATATTATGTGAGTTTGGTGGACTCATCCTTAATATCTACATATCACCAATCACTTAGATTTGTCTTAGTTTAACAATATTCCTATATTGTTAATAGATAATGGATTAATTTAGAATAATCAAATATTATTCATGGATTTAAACATGCAAATATAGGATATAATTTATAATAAAAATAACAAAAATTCCAAGTATCATTATCATAAAATAAAATTGTTTAAACATCCCTTATCCAAATACTAAAAACACAGATCTATATGAAACTACCAGCCAAACAAAGTCCTATGCTCCTAGCATGTTGAGTAAGCTTTCCTTTAGGTAAAACCTTCATAAAAGGATCAGCTAGATTGTTATCTATGTGAACTTTAAGGAGATTAATTTCGCCCAGTTCAATACACTCACGAACATAATGGTATCTTCTATGATAGTGTATGGCGCCCTTCTGAACCCCCGGTTCATTGGCAATAAGAAGTGCCACAGAGTTGTCGCAGTACATCTTAATTGGCTCGTTTATTGTTAGTACTATACCAAGCCATAAAATAAACTTCATAATCCAAACAGCTTTCATTGCAGGATCTAAAGTAGCAATATATTTAGCTTCTGTAGCAGACATTGCATTAGTACTTTGCTTGGAGCTCTTCAAGTCCACTGCGCCTCCGTTCATAACGAAAACATATCCTGTCAGAGATTTGATGTCGTCTTTATCTGTCTCAAATCCAGCATCGCAATAGCAATCAACTCTAAGTTCAGCTTCTAGATTTCCACCATAAACCAGAAACATTTTTTTAGTATTTCTTAAATACTTAAGAATATTTTTCATAACAGTCCAGTGAGGTTCAACAGGATTCTATTGAAACCGGCTTGCTATATTTTGCGCGAATGCAACATCAGGTCTAGTGCATCTAACCGCATACATTATGGATCCTACAACCGAATCATAAGGTACATTTTGCATACGATTCACCTCTTTAGGTGTTGAAGAACCTTGTGTTTTGTTTAAGTCAAGTCTTTCTTGCATGGGGATATTACCACGTTTGGAATTATCCATTTTATATCTCTTCAAGATCTTATCTATGTAAGCATTTTGACAAAGTCCAATTAATTGATTTGACATATCTCTATAGATCTTGATTCTAAGAAAAAATGCCACTTCCCCCAAATCTTTTATAGCAAAACACTTTCCAAGATAATCCTTTACACTTTGTAAACTTGGAATATGATTTCCCATGATTATTATGTCATCGACATATAAGATGAGGAATGTAACATTACTCTCACTAGCCTTTTGATATACACATGGCTCATCAAGATTTTGAGCAAAACCAAACCTTTTGATTTCCTTATCAAATACTTTATTCTAGCTTCTTGATGCTTGCTTAAGACGATAAATAGATCTTTGAAGCTTGCATACTTTTCTGGGATGTTTAGGATCAATAAAACCTTTAGGTTGTACCATATAAATGTCTTCTTCAAGATACCATATAAGAAGGCAGTTTTGACATCCATTTGCCATATCTCATAATCATAGAATGCTGCTATAGATATGAGAATTGTAATAGCTCTAATGTCATCTACAAGTGAGAACGTTTCTTCATAATCAATCCTGAAGGTTTGAGTATAACCCTTTTCTACAGGCCGAGCTTTATAGGTGTGTACAACTCCATCCATGTCAGTCTTTTTCTTATAAAGTCACTTATTCCCGATAGTCTTACAATTAGGAGGAAGATCGACCAAGACCCATACCATGTTGTCTATCATGGATTGCATTTCCGCATTCATAGCATCGAGTTACTTTTTAGATTCTGGATCTAACATAGCAGCTTTATAGCTAGTGGCTTCTCCAAGATCCCCTAGACTATGCTCCTCCGCCTCTATATTTAGATATAAGCGATTTGGAGCTTGATATGTCCTATCGAACCTACGAACCGAAATCACTTCCTGTTAAGGTGGTTCAAAACCTTCAACCTCTATAGTAATTTCGCTAGTAATTTCAAACGGTGATGTATCTTCATCTTGAATTTTTTCAAGATCTACATCCCTCCCACTGACTTATTGAGTTATGAGACTTTTCTCAAAGAACTCAGCATACCTTGCAACAATAATTTTGTTTTCAGGTGGGAAGTAAAAATAGTAACTAGTAGACCTTGTTTTTATTAAAGTGATGGTCATTAATATTCTTGAGCGTGGTATTAGTCTAGTTAATGTTCCTGGGAATTCTATAAGCTAATTGGGCCTAAGTTACGGGCTTAAAGCCCATTAGATACCAAGCCCGGTCCATGGAAACCCTTCTAAGTCCATGACCGGCCTAACACCATCTCCTATAACTATATAAAGCCCTCTCCTCCTTGTGGAGAGGGCGTTGCTTCTCATTTTCTCTTAAGGAAGTTTACCATTTTCTTTCTTTTCCTTTCTAGCTCTCTCCCTCTCTAAACTCATCCATCTCTCTCTCTCTCTAAGTTCTTTTATTTTCATGTGTGTATTGTGATTTGATAAGGGTTATCATGTGGTATCAAGAGCTCAAGGTTACTTAGTGGTTGTGGTTTTGATTATTTTAGTTTTTCTTTCTTATGTTCTTAATTTTATTTTAATTTTATTTTTAAGCCTCGGCTTAATTTTTTTCTTTTGGTTCGAGGATAGTTTGTGCACTAAAAGATCTAGTATCTTTGGAATACAAAGTGTACAAGCTTAGATCTAAGCAATCTTCTTCCTAGTATTATTTTTGTTGTTTGAATGGTTTGAAAAAGGTACAAATCTTGATTTTAAATTTTTTGTCTTAAAAAGCTTAAAGTTTGTATTTTTAAGGTTCTTATTGGCTTATTATATCAAGTTGTACAAGAAATTTTGGTTAAAATCGTCAAAAAGTAAGCCTTTTAGTGTTTTTGGAAAATTGTATCTCGTATGTGCAGGAGGCGAATTAGGACTGCTTGAAGGCGAATAAGAATTATTTTAAAAGGGAATAGGTCCTCTTGATGAAGGCAATTCAGTAAAGATTTGGTGAAGGTGATTAAAATTTTCATTGAAGTTGATTAAGACTTTTTATTGAAGGTGATTAAGACTTTTTCACTAAAGACGATTAAGATTTTACCCTGAAGGCGATTAAGATTTTTTTTTCTTTGGAGGCGATTAAGTCTGAAGGCGAATAAGGACTTTACTTTGAAGGCGATTAAGATTTTTTTTTCTTTGGAGGCGATTGAGTCTGAAGGCGAATAAAGACTTTACTCTGAAGGCGATTAAGATTTTTCTTTAGAGGCGATTTAGTCTGAAGGCGAATAAGGATTTTTTTTAAGGCGATTAAGGACCTTAAGTAGAGGCGATTTAACCCTTTGGTTCTAAGGCGATTTAGTCATTGTGCAAACATCTTTAGACTTAAGTAACTTAATCATTTTAACTTTAAAAGGAGCAAATCATAATCATTAATCACTAAAACGATCCTACCTTATCATTTCACATCACTTTCAAAATGTTGACTCAACAAGACATTTATGTAGCCGGTTCTGAAACCCTCCCTCCTATGCTTAACAAGGACAACTATGTTCCATGGTTATCTCATCTTCTTCGTTATGCAAAGAGTAGACCAAACGGAAATCTAATCTTAAATTTAATCATGAATGGTCCTTATGTAAGAAGAATGATTCCTGAACCAGGTGACCCAGACCATGAAGTTCCTGTTAATGAAACTTTTCACGAGCATATAGACGAGGAACTCACTAATAAGGAACTTAAACAGGTGGAAGCTGACGATCAAGCAATTCAGACCATCCTCTTGGGTCTACCTGAAGACATCTACGCCGCCGTAGATAATTGTAAAACTGCTTAGGAAATATGGTTACGTGTTCAGAAAATGATGAAAGGTTCTGATATTGGGGCTCAGGAGAAGAAGGCCAAGTTATTCAATGAATGGGAAAGGTTCACTTATCCAGATGGAGAATCGATTGAATCATATTATCATTGTTTCTCAAAGCTAATGAATGACTTCAAAAGAAACAAACATTTCCCTGAAAAGATAGCCAGCAATCACAAGTTCCTTAACAATCTTCGGCCTAAATGGAAACATCACATCATCATTGTTCGTTAGACTAAGGATTTACATGAAGTGGATTATACTCAGTTGTATGACTTCTTGAAGATGATCCAGGAGGAGGTGAATGAATTAAGGGCAGAATGACTGGCAAAGACTCATGATCCTTTGGCATTAATGGCACATTCTCATAATCCTTATAGCTACCTAGTGTTTCACCAAGATCAACCATCTCCAAGTACCTATATGCAACAACCAGTTCACAACAACAACTACAACCCATAACCATCATTCAATCAGAACTACGTGCAACAACCAATGATCAATCTAGATGAAATTTCTGATCCCACTACTACCATGAACACTACACTTGTTCTAATAACTAAAGCATTCAAACTCTCTACACCAACCAACAACAATCAAAGAATTTCATCCAACCCACGCAACAGGCGGATTGCATAACCGGGTGTGAATATAGGACAAGAAAGATAGATTCAAATAGTTGGATGAAATGATGGAGATCAGTTTAGATAGTATGCAGTGCAGAATGCTAGGAATCAGGTTGTTCAGAATGCGATTCAGAATCCAGGGATTCAGAATGTTGGATATTAGAATGGGCTTATTGTTGTTCCAGGGATTGCTCATCCAAATGTGAATCAGAATGGTAATGGTAATGTTGTAGCATCACGAGCTGAAGGTATTGGAAATGTGAACAATGGAAATCAGATAAGGTGTTACAACTGCAGAGGATTGGGTTATTATGCTAGGAACTGCACAGTCAGACCAAGGAGAAAGGATGCTGCTTATCTTCAGACTCAGCTGTTGATTGCTCAAAAGGAAGAAGCAGGGATCCAACTCCTAGTTGAAGAGTATGATTTGATGGCTGCTGCAGGGGATTTAGATGAGATCGAGGAAGTCAATACAAACTACATCTTGATGGCTAATTTGCAGCAAGCATCGACATCCGGTACTCAGACTGCCAAAGCTCATGTCTACGACTCTGACGGCCTAGCTGAGGTACATCAGTATGACAGCTATTATAATAATGATATATTTAATATGATTACTCAAGAAGAGCAGTATACTGAGCTACTCGAACCCATTCCTGAACCACACTTAGTTCAACAGAATGACAGTAATGTTATTTCTACAGCTTCGAGTATGGAAGAAAGTGGGGGAACAGTAGAGCAAAATTCTGCTACTCCCGAGGAAATTCATGCGTATCATGAATCATTATTTAATAATTTAGCTGTTGAGGTTGAGAAAGTCAATGCGATCAATAGCAAAATGAAACAAACAAATGCCGAATTGACGACTGAGCTTGCTAGATATAAAAATCAAGAAAAATGTTTTGAAATCAGTCAGGAAAAGTATGACAAACTTGAAAGGTGTTATCAAAAGTCTATTTATCAAGAACAATGTCTGGCCAAAAAGATAAATGCTCTCCATTTAAGTTCTGGTAAACAAATAACAACTTTGAATGAGGAAATTGCAAATTTTAATGCACAGCTTTCAAAAGAAAAATCAACTGTTTCCTTCCTTCAAGAAGAGAGGAAAAAGTTGAAGAGTGATTTCAAAAAACATGAAGACGAGCTTCTTGATAAACAAATTCTTCTTAAGAATAAGATAAAGGAATTAGATAATTTGGTCAAAATAGGTCAATTGATTCAAACAATGCATATGCTTTCACCTAAGCCAGACTTGTTTTACCACCTTGAATAGATAATGGCCTTAGGTTATCAGAATCCTTGTTATCTTAAGCAAGCTTAGCAGAAACAACAGTGTTTGTATAATGGAGAAGTGTTATTAGAAAAGAATGATCCTCCTGCTATGTATGATTCAGAGGAGACACTACAACTTGCTCAAGAGAGTCATTCCAAAATGAAACAGTTAAAGAGAGAAATAAAACCGGTAAATTATGCAAAGATTAATCAACTGTCAAGTGTTTTTGTTTCTCAAACGGCCAAATCACAAGAAGAGTTGTATTTTCAAATGTTTCTAAAATGGCCAGTGTTTCTAAATCGATCTCAATACCAAATGAAGAACTTTCGGATGATACTTCTCCAAGTGTTGCTCGAAAGTTTCTGAATGAGGTAAAAAGTACAATTATGACTATTCAACGTGTTGTTAAACAAAAAATGACTTTAGATATACACAATTGGTCGTCTTCTGCGCATCAAGAGGTTCAAAAAGGTATTAAGAAATGACATTGCCCCTATTGTCAACCAAGTTGATGCTAGAGTGCAAAATTTTGAAATTCAATTTTTAAAAGAAGCAGTTAAGTTTGTTCGAGACTTCAAATCTCTTGCAAAGGAAGCTGATGAATCTCTTGTTAAGCAAAAGACTTTGTAATTGGAAATCGAACATCTCTTGAGAGCAAGTATCAGTCAAGATATTGTGTCTGTTTTGCAAAGTAATTCTGTTGGTGATACCTCTCATCTCCAAACTTAGCTTGATCGTACACAGGAAAGACTTAAAACTTGTATCATTAAAAAGGAAAATGAATATGCTAAACTTTGGAATGATTGGTTTCAAAAATGTAAAGAATGTAAATATGACAAAATTTCATACGATAAAGCTTACCATGACATGCAACGCCAAATCAAACGGTTACAAGCTTAGTTGGGAGATCTTAAGGGTAAGAGTAGTAATACTTAGTGTGATTCAAATACCCTTGACCCTTTGTCTCAGAAATTAGACAGTGAGAACGTGGAATTAGAGTTTCAGGTCTTGAATTATGCCACAGAGAATGCCTATCTTAAGACCACATACAAGAACCTGTTTGACTCTATCAAAGTTTCACGGGCTCAGACCAAATGTTTAATTGACTCTTTGGATGAAAAACTCAGTGATATGATCTATGAAAATGCTAAGTTAAGAGCCCAGTTATTTGATAAGATTTCTTATCAAAAGACCTCTTTAAAGGGTACTAGTGTGAATACTAAGTTTGCAAAACCATCAATCTTGGAAAAACCGCCTTTGCCATCTTTTAGAAACCGATCTGTTGTCAGACAACCTACTGCTTTTCAATCTGAATGAATTTTTTTTACTAATAATCGGTCGACTCCTAAGATTGCGGAGGCAATTGATTTGACAAAACCAGTCACCTCACATTCGGTACCTAAGTCACAAGAATCAAAGGTTATGGAAAACAAAAATGTGATTGCCCCAGGAATGTTTAGAATAAATCCTTTTCAAACTTCTAGGGTAGACAACGTTGTGCCTAACAAACATGTAAAACCAAGCGTTAGGACTAATCCGATCACTATTACACAACAACTTATCAGTTCTAAGAAAAATATGAGTCCTAATTCTAATGGTTTCTCTTCTACAGGAGTAGAACGCACTACTAAGACCAGAAGGCCACATCATATGAGCAATACAAAGAATGATAGGGTCCCCTCTGCGTCTAGGAGTAGTTGCATCAAGAATAAAGAAGTTGAAGTAGAAGAACACCATAGGAATTTACTGTTTTCTAGGAATAAGAAACATATGTCATCTGAATGTAATAACATTAAGCTTGCTACTTGAAATGATACATCTGAAGTTGTTTGTGCTATGTGTAAGCAATGTTTAATTACTACTAATCATGATGTCTGTGTGCTTAATTATGTGAATGACATGAATTCTAGTGCTAATGTTTTGAAGGAAAATGTCTCAAATGTAGCAAATAAAAAGAGACAAAGACCTAAGGTTTGGAAACCTAAGAAAGTAGGGCCCAAGGAACGACTTACTTCACCTGAGTCTAGTAAACCTAGAACTTACCTTAGGTGGTCACCAACTAGAATACATTTTGACCTTAAAGGAAAATTAATGACATCCAGTAAATCCGAGTGTCAATCTGATTGCTCTGAAGGTGATAATGCATGTACTCCTAACCCTCAGGAACCTACAAGAAAACGGTTTCCAAATTCTACTTTCTCTTTGGCAGGTCATTCAAATTTGTTTATGGTGCATCGACTCGGGATGCTCAAAACACATGATAGGAAAACTGAAACTCCTAATAAATTTTGTTTGGAATTTCTTAGGAACCGTCTGCTTTGGAAATGATCATGTTGCTGCAATTCTGGGCTATGGTGATCTTCAATGGGGAAATATATTGATCACCAGGGTATACTTTGTTGAAGGCTTGGGGCATAATCTGTTCTCGGTTGGGCAGTTCTGCGAATCATATCTAGAGGTCGCTTTTAGAAGGAACACTTGTTTTATCAGAAACCTTGAAGGTGTTGATTTGTTGAAAGGAAATCGTACAACAAACCTTTACACCATCAATCTTCATGACATGGCCTCTGCATCTCCAATTTGCCTCATGGCTCGTGCCACTTCTACCAAGTCTTGGTTATGGCATCAACGTTTATCCCACCTCAATTTTGACACCATAAATGACCTTGCCAAGAATGATCTCGTCTCCGATCTTCCAAAGTTCAAGTATCACAAAGAACATCTTTGTCCCTCATATGAGCAAGGAAAAAGCAAAAATGCATCTCATCCACTAAAACCTGTTCCAAACTCAAAGTGGAGTCTTTACCTGCTTCATATGGATTTGTGTAGACCAATGAGGGTCGTAAGCATAAATGGAAAATGGTATATCCTGGTGATCATGGATGATTACTCTCGTTAAACATGGGTCCACTTTCTCAAATCCAAGGATGAAGCACCAGAAGTGATCATAACCTTCCTGAAAAGAATTACTGTCCTTTTACAATCTCTTGTCATTATTGTAAGAACCGACAATGGCACATAATAAAAAATCAAATACTTAAAGAATACTTTGATAGTGTTCGCATCTCTCATTAGACTTCTTCTGTGAGAACTCCTCAACAAAATGGAGTCGTGGAAAGAAGAAATCATACGTTAGTTGAGGCTGCTAGAACAATGTTGATTTTTTCTTGTGCTCTATTATTCTTATGGGCCAAAGCAATTCCTACTGCGAGCTACAATCAAAACCATTCCATCATTCACCGTTGTTTCAACAAAACACCATACGAGCTCATTAACGGTAGAGGGTACCGCCAAGAGGAAGGAATTGATTTTGAAGAATCCTTCGCTCTATTTGCTAGGATGGAAGCTATCAAGATATTTTTGGCATACGATGCACACAAATCGTTCATCGTGTATCAAACGGACATGAAAACTGCATTCTTGCATGGTTCGTTGAAAAAAGGCGTGTACATGTGTCAACCTTAAGGGTTCATCGATGCTGATCATCTAAGCCATGTCTACAAATTGAAAAAGGCATTATATGGGTTAAACCAAGCACAGCGAGCATGGTACGATGAATTGTCACCATTTCTCCTACAAAATAGCTTCTCTAAAGGTACTGTGGATCCTACTTTGTTTATCAGATGCTTTGACAATGACTTCTTAGTGGTACAGGTTTATGTTGATGATATTATCTTTGGTTCTTCACAACCTAGGTATACCCAAATATTTTCTTACCTTATGAAAAGCCGCTTTGAAATGTCGATGATAGAGGAAATGACATTTTTCCTTGGCTTACAAGTTAACCAATCCCCCTGTGGCATCTTCATAAACCAGTCCAAATACGTGCTTGAAATCCTGAAAAAAAAGGAATGAAATCTTGTGATCCCATTGGTACACCAATGGATATCAAAGATAAAGTTGACCTTGATCAGAACGAGACTCTAGTCAATGCAACGAAATATCATAGCATGATTGGTGCCCTAATGTATCTTACGTCAAGTAGACCGGACATTGTACATGCTACTTGTCTATGTGCTCGGTACCAGGCTAAGCCAACCGAGAAGCACCTCAAGGAGGTTAAAAGGATCTTTCGTTACCTCTGGGGAACCATTAACATGGGTCTCTAGTATATGAAGGATTCTAGTTTTGAAATAACCAAATTTTCAGATGCTGATTATGCTGGATGTAAAGACACCTTCAAGAGCACTTCCGGTGAAACTCAATTCTTAGATAAAAAGCTCGTGAGCTGGTCCTTAAAGAAAAAAGATTGTACATCGCTATCAACTGTGAAAGTAGAATATGTTTCTCTATCTGCTTGTTGTGCCCAAGTCCTTTGGATACGAACACAGTTAACGAATTATGGCTTTCACTTTAATAAAGGCCATACCTATTATGATTCAAAGTCAGCCATAGCCATATCTTGCAACCTGGTTCAGCACTCAAGAACCAAACACATAGCGGTCCACTACTATTTCATAAAGGAGCACGTGGAAAATGGTACGATTGAGCAGTATTTTTTTAAGACTGATTACCAATTGGCCGACCTCTTTACCAAAGCTCTTTTGGTGGATAGCTTCAACAATTTTGTTTGTCGCCTTGGTATGCAAAGTTTGTCTCCATTAGATTTCCACCATCATGCAAAATCACAGTAATCTCTTTGTATATATTTATCAAAAACCAAATACAAAATTATAAAACCTATAAAAGCAAATATAAAATCATAAAATCTTTTAAAAATACCAAAAATACTCTTCTCTCACATGTCTCTCGATAATCGATAACATTTGCATACCTAGAAATGTCAATCAATATTGACACGGGTACATAAATGAAGTTTGAGCGAGAGTTTTTAAAATGATTTCAAAACACGTCTCTTCAAATTTTTCTATATGACTTCTAAGTGAATGTCAGCTTAGGACTCGGACTCCAAATAAAGGAAAATATTCATCTATGCACATTTATCCTACCCAACGGGAAGTTTATATCTTCTCGGGGGTGAGCAAAGTCATACAAACATTCAAAGTTTTGAATGCTTACGAGAAGCACTAAGGAAATGATAATTCTTAAAGATAAATCAAAAATCATTTTTCTGTTGAGCATAATTTTTCAAGATATTTTCAAAAGAAATGTTTTCAAAATCATTCAAATTTGTGTGCTCAACAAACTCCCACTCCAAGTTTTCTCTCAAATCTTTTATTGAGGAGGAGTATAATTTTCATAAGTTCACCAGGCATGCTGTACCTATTTTCCCCAAACTCGGTCATTCTAAAGTGAATCAGCGTACATTAGCTTGTATTCTAATTCACTCATTTAATCAAGAATTGTCAATAAATATGCAATTTTTGAGGCAGAGAATAGTGATTAAAATGTGATCAATAAGGATTAATAACGAATACGATCTTTTGAATATAAGTGCATTCCCGACCTCGCATGTCGAAAACTCTTTTTGTAGAATACTAGTAATCTTAAGATCAACCAAGAACAATAAGTGAGATGTGGGTTGGATTGTTAGAGATTCTCAAACACGTTGATTGATTTTTCAATGGTTTTATGGATCCTATGGTACCACCCATCGATTTTCGCCGACAACTGTTGTTTCATACGATGTACAGGTGGTTAAGTTAGGTAGTTTGTTCCATTGATCCGGCTAGAACCGGGAGGGATCTACCCAGGGAACGCCATTAAGATTAGAGTAGAAGATCCTTAGGTTTTGATTTAATCATAGGGAGTAAAGGGGAGAATGGGAATAATACCGACTATGACAGAGCTTGCACTAGAACAATCCCAAAAGTGTTAGTTATGAAGTATCGGTAAGCATTGAAGGGGTTGAGATAAAATAAAATTGAAAAGTTAAAGGGTTGTAAGGTATGGAGCCCTCTATTCACATCTAGCAGAAACCGGGTCAATTCTTATGCTGTCTGAAACTCAAGGTTGTTATCTGACATTGAAGACGACATCATGGACCCAGTGATGCATTTCACAACCCATTCCTAGACATTTGAGTGTTTCTCATAAAAAGTAAAATGTCTCATTTGTTATGGATGTGATACATAATTTCTATCTAATATTCTCATTCCGAGATCGTAGATATTGAATAGGGGGGCAGTTGTGCTCCAGCCTCCGATAACCAAATAACAAAAGTGCACTTATAGAGTCTAGAGCTAACGAGATCGATATACAAATCTCACTAGGACACAATTCCATAAACACTTACTATTTATCATCTAGAACAAAATCTATACAAGAGTTCTATGCCTGATCCTTGTGATTTTGCCAGAACATCAGAGTGACACTTATGTATTCACAATGACAAAGGAAATCCTTCTAGAGCCAACATCAAGCAAGCTCTGTTGTAGGTGACTTGTGAGATTCTACATGGATCGAACTTGTGATAACCGAAAAGCAATGATGGTGAGATTCTAAATGAATCTAACTTGTTCCAGTATATGAATTGATGAATGATGAATTTTGAAATGCATAAAACTCTCGATGTGTTGCAAAAACAATTTCTTCAAGTATACGTCGACTGTTTTTCAAATTAATTTTTATTTTATAAGTGAGTATTTAACACTTGATTCATCATATCGTGTTGTCTGTCTGTGAGGACGGCTACCGATATTGAGAACGGCTAGTGCAGCTGCTAAACCCTGTCAAGGAGATTCTTTAGAATTCTACCTGATCACAAGCAATATTTATACTGATCAACGGGGGAACTGTGGTTATTACAACCATATTCGACAAAAGTAAACAAAGACTCTTTCGTCCGTATATGTTTTTTATTGCTAACCTAAACTTGCAGGTCAAGTCTAAGGCGTAACCACCAATTCCAGCTGTGTTGTAGTAAAGGCCACATACTCATACTCCAAGCCAAGATATACTCAAGACATTAATCAAGATGCAAAGAAAGCTTTGTACATTCAAGAAACACTTCCGCAAGCTCTGATAGACAAGATCTTCCTCAAAGAACTTCAAGTATATTATTGCAAGCTGATCAAGTTAAAGATCTATGATGAGGGAGATTATTAGCTTCAAGATTATAACAAAGTATGAGTATGTTGGTTAAGAAGTCATCCCTGTCAAGAAATATCCAAGTTTATCTCAAGGCACAAAGACCAAGATATCAGGCTAAAGTCACAAGATATCAAGCTAAAGATCAAGATCCAAGATCACAAGCATGCAAAAAGGAACTTCAAGAGAATTCCCAAGATCACAAGGCTCCAAGACTCAAGACTTCACAAGAAGTAAAGCAATAACCATAATGACCTCCCCTTGGGGGGAGATTGTTAGACCTTGTTTTTAGTAAAGTGATGGTCATTAATATTCCCGAGCCTTTTATTAGTCTAGTTAATGTTCCCAGGAATTCTATAAGCTAATTGGGCCTAAGTTACAAGCTTAAAGCCCATTAGATACCAAGCCCGATCCATGGAAACCCACTAGATATCTTATAGCCTATTGTTTCCTTTGGGTATCCTATTAAGATACCCTTAACAGATCTTTGTTGGAGTTTGTCACGCGTATCCCGCTTCACAAGCACCCCACATCCCCAAACCTTTAAGTAAGACAAGTTAGGAGTTTTTCCATTCCATAGTTCATGTGATGTCTTATCAACCTTCTTAGTTGGAACTATGTTAAGAATGTGTGTTGCAAACTCTAGAGCATAATCCCAAAAGGATAATGGCTGATGAGGTGTAATTTTATACACTTTTTCGGGGTCATTTTATCCTTATAATCATGCAAAAATGTCTTAAATATTTGCTTAACTATTTTTTTTGCATTTTTAGCATTTGGAAGACATTTGGAGGAAATACAACTGATTGTGGCTTAATTTGGGAAGAAAATAAACAAGGTAGCTAATAGGTGTGAAGATTGATGAAAATTCAAGACCAAGCTCTGGAGACACCATTTGGAAATCCCCAGACGTCGTCTGGACTCAAGTGTTACGCCGTCTGGATTATGGAGACAGCGTCTGGATCAGCCATCAAGTTTGAAGACCCAAAGAAACCCTAGCCTGGCGACGGCATCTGGAAAATGGCGACGCCGTCGCGGCCTGAATTCTATATATACAAACTCAATTTTACATTTTTCATATGCACTTTTGATAAGGAATTTGGGTTTAGTTCATGGGAGAACAAGGTGTACCAGATTTTAGGAGTATTTTAGGGTTTCCCAAACCTTCTATACCATCCTTATTTGCTTGATTCAATATAGTGAAGTTCTTTTATCCCTTATCTTTCAATATGTCTTATTGTTTGATATATGATTGTGCTTCTTCTATCTTGAACATGCTAGGCTAGATCTTTTAAGTGTTTTCTTATGATTGTATGTGAGTTGGTATGTAGATCTTAACTTTGTTGCCTCTTGTTGATGTGTGTGCATGTTTAATCCATTATTGTAAGATCCTGGGAGACATGATTGTGTAGAAAAGATTCCACTCGTGATAGTCTTCAGACTACCTTACCCGTGTGTAGATGATCCCCTTTAGGTATTAATACAAACATGTTTATCTAGACTAGGGGCTTTGTAATAGTCGTCATACTACCTTACTTGTGCGTTGCTTTAGTTAGTTATTTCGTAGACGGCGTTTTCGTGTAATTCTCCATGCATTAGAATAGTACCTACATATACATCACAAGTGTGACAAGGAAATAGAGTTAGGAGAAGTTACCAAGGATCATACATGATTAAGTAAACACTATTCTCTTATCATACGAATCCCTCTAATTAGTTTAATTTAGGCTTTGTTTGTTTTTTAAAAATTTCCTCTTCTAACCTCTTCTAACCTCTTTCCTCTGCAGGCGGGCAGAGGTTTTTTGTTTGTTTTTTTGCAGAGAAAAGGGGTAAAAAGG